>JAHZNB010002400.1:0-21580 GCA_027744295.1 Callyntrura guangdongensis | reverse complement strand
GCTCTCACAGGTATTAAAATTCTCGCCCTCTTCTAAATAATCACAGTATTATTAATAATATTACTGATTTAATGAAGGCATTGTTGACAGTCAATAACAAGAAAGAAAAGCATGAAGTGTGAATACACGCTACTATGCAAAAGTGTTACTCCGTTGCCTTCCTGCTCTCTTTTCTTCTAGAGTCTCTATTTACCTAAGTAAGACCAGATTACACACGTAGGCAGAGATATATTTCCTGATACACATTCATTCTTTTACTTCTACCCTGGGTTTTGAAATGAAACACTTTTGTTGTACATCGTGTGCATATGTACGAACACACTCATACGACGTGTATTGTTTATGTACATTTGAACAAATTCGAGAAACCCAAGGCATTGTTGATTGTTGTTGTCAGATTGAATAACTTGTTGAGAGCTGCGTTTTGTGTAGAGAGAGATCACTTTAAACAGATCGTCAAGTAAGCTACTTAGTTATTACATGTGTACTTCATTTATATTCTGTCTGTCTATTTACTTTTTCAATGACAACTGAAAATCATCGCAAAAAAGTTTTTCAAGTAGGCAGAGCTACTTAGAGTACCGTATGTTATACATGCACTTATTATTGTTCCAGTTCTATTCGTTTCCCATATTCCCATTCATAATCTCTGTGTACTGCTACCATACCATACACCACCATTATTCTATGATGCTTATTTACCTCATTCAATTTTGCTCTCGTCGTCTTCAATACCGTCGTTAAGTAGAAAACCGTATGGTTCCCTCTCTGCAATCTCTCTTCTCTCGTCATAATTTTTGTTGTGTCTACCTACCTACTACAGAGCACCTTTCCTTGTATATTATGTGTGTACATTATTCTGTCATGCTTTCCAGCAAAAGTAAGGAGTATTGAACAAAAAGCATTGTACTTTCGTATTTTAGCCTATTGTCAATTTTGCTCTTGTCTCCTCTCCCCGTCAGCTTTTACACACAACAATGTGATCATACTACACGGAGTTGTGTAAAGAACAAGTAGTTCCACTGTGTACTTCGTTGACGTTGCGTGAGGATACACAACACCCCAAACAAAATGTAATGCACACCAACAGGGAAAACCATTCAATGAATAGACGGATCATAGATTCTCTCTTTTCTCTCTCCTGTACTCTCCACTTAGGTCATTCAAACGTTACAAATCACGGTGACAATAAGATAATACAATACCATACACACACACACACGCTTTAAATTCAATTCATAATCGTTGTCATCATCATCGCGTGAGTAATACTAACACTGCATAGTATTCTATTCTGATCTACTACTCTAGTAAAAATTGTATTCCAGCAACTTTCATCAATGCAACGGTACATTCTTATGCTTAAAGTGTGATATATTCAAAAAGGACACAGGACTCTTATCATTCGCTCTGGTATATTTATGAGGGTGAAAAGATGTATTTCTTTTTATATAATTATAAGACTTTTTGCTTCCACAAACTTTTTATTAGATATTTTAAGATGTATGTTATCACGATTTTGTCCTTTTAAAATATGTATTTTTAATTTCATGAATAATGGGACCATACTTTAGCAGCAACAGTAGGAGTAGCAGCATGTGTACTTAATCCAAAAGATTTTTTTTTTCAATGAAAAGTTCAAAATAATTTGTTCAACAAAGCATAATATGTTCATACCTTTAACCTGTTAAGATGATGCACACCCCAATTTCAATTATGTTTTAATATAGATCGAGATTTTTCACAGTGGTTCTCTTGCTTGTGAGTATTCACATGGAGCAAGTAGAATAAATAGTTTCTATTTTTATTACTGTAGTTCAGCTGTTTAAAATTTTCTCACATAACAAGTACTGTATTTTCGCATTATGGAATGAAGGTCGAACATTTCAGAAAGAATTCCAAAGGCAAACTTGAGAAAAAGGTTCAAAAATGTGTAAGAATATAAAACTTGTTTTACTTTTGGGTCACTCGAGAATTATTTACCCACGAAGATGTGACGATATATTACATTAAACTTTCCTCGACTTTTTAGTAAGCCCCATTAAAAAAGTGAGTCATGTTTTTCTCCACGATGTTTGTCTACTAGTGATTTTGACACAATATTTAAATGTAAATCTAAAAAGGCTGAAAAAAGCATAGAAAATGGCTTTTAATAAGATGATGATGTTCTCAATATTGTACAAAATTTGAGGTCTTTTTAAAAGAAGCTCGAAGCATTTTATAACGCATACACCCAGTCCTCGTTAAACTTGTCCTTATAAACAGCCACATGAAAAAAGCAAGATTACAAACTTTGTCACTTTTCAAAGAATTCACATTCATTTGTATTGTGTTGACCCAGAAAAAAAGTTACGCTCACGCTCTCTCTTTCTGTCAGCTGAAAAAAGTAATTTTCATTCATTGGACCGAAGCTTCTGTGTGGTAGAATATATAGTCGATGCCGATGCTACTCATGCAAAAAAGTGCAGAGAAAGGGCAATCAGCAGAAAGAAGTGTGACACTTTGAAGACGTAAATAAATGCAGTCGGGTAGTATTATCATCACCATAGTATATAGCTTGGTAGCTGTAGAAAAGCCAAGTTGTATGGCAAACATATATAGTGATGTTGATAGTGGCAGTGGCGGAATGGTGGTGGTAGTGCATGAAGCACACGGTCAATAATCCCATTACATTACATGAGTGCGTGCGTACTGTCTATAAAAAATATAGACTTCTATGTCGCTTGTAAAGCGTCTTATTATAATACGCCGTATAATAACGAGCCGCCGCTGCTGCCGCTATATATTTACATGATACACACGCTCTCTCAGGCTCAACAACTGATGATATAAATACAAGCAGACATGGTGTGAGTCACTTGGAAAAGGGTGAAGACAGCACCAAAAAACGCGGTTGTATTATACACTCAACAAAATCCAACTGAGATTCATGCATTTCTTCAACTTTTATTTCCTTTCCTGTTCATTCGTTCGTTTGTAGTGGCATGCAGCAAAAAAAGGAGCGAGAGAGCCAGGGAGAAGAAGAAGAAGAGGGGAAGAGAAAATGGTAAAAAAAAGTACGGGAAAGGACATATTACCCGCACGCACATTGAACAAATATGCATGAAATAGCGTCATCATGATCGTCGTCCTCATTTTACTCTCCCTATTCTTGGTTGTTGTAACTGTAAAAAATGTAGTAATGGCTGCTCGGTGTTCTCTACAAAACTCCCACAACCACTACCAGCAGCAGGAAAGAAGCCGGAGCATACAACTTGTAGTACTTTTTAACATAAGAAGTATAAGACGAAAACATGTGGGAAAATGAATTTATTGTGCGTGCATGCGTAAATCGAAGGAGGAAGGAAGAAGAAGGAAGAGGGAGAGTGAAAGAGAGGGAGACAATGTCGAGAAAGCAGTGATACTGGTAAAAGTTGAAGTAGTACTAACTGTGCGTGTGCAGTAGTAGTAGCAGTTTATGTAAAGCTATGCGTCGTTCGCAGCTTTTATAGTTGTATATTATCCTTGTGCACAGCAATGTAATGGGGTGCAGTGCAGTGTGGTGAGATTGTGTTACTGTGTGACGCACAATATCAGTCTGAGAAGGAAATAGATGCCATCCAGTAGCACAAGTGGTAGTACTAGAAGAAATGAGGAATTCTCGAACAGAAATCATCTGAAATGAGTATTCCTTTTCAATGTGAGCATAACGTAAAGGTACAAAGCTAACACCCAATAAAATACAACTTTGCTAAACAGGTACTGTTTGGGAGGGGGAGGGGTTTGAGCAGCTACGGACGGATTCACAAAGTATATTGATTATTTTTTAAAACATGAGCTCCAGATAACAGCAAATTTTTGTGGTTTAGTTTGCGTTGATAAATTACAATTTTCATGCACAAGTGCGTCGTAAAGAAACTAAACAATAATGAAAAGCTCTGGGCTAAGCTTTTTTTTCGTTGTAAAGTAGCTGATCTACTTCATGTTCATTTCATTCTATTCGTTTGTAGCAACTGGACACGCCGTTAAATGTTTGTTAGTCTCAACCTCGTAAAAAATCATTGTGATGGTGAAGGTGCATACCTGCTATTGGGTCTCTCTGGTAAAAAAATCCTTTTCTGTTTTCCCCTTTTGCTTATTTTCTTATCTTGAACATTTCTTGAGGGAATCGATAAAAGAAGGTAAGCAAAAATCAATAGGCAGGGACACACTTGTCGTTAAATTTACAACCCTAGAGCAGGGGGATTACGTGTAGGAGTATAAGTATATTTCAATCCAATATCCCTGACTGGTTTATTTCGTACACCTTTTATTTACTTCAAGTCATACAGTTTCGGTTGGCTCTCACCACTATCGGATCCAACGTTTTCAACATTTTCGTTTTTGTATCGGCGCAGATCAGCTCCCCAGAGAAACCTACTTGGTTTTGTTTTGGCATCATTATTTCTATTACTAGGGACGTGCAATCGTCATTGTCATTGAAATATTGGTAAAATTAACAGAAATATTAATACCCAAGACATGTTGTATGTGAAGACATACACACGTTCTTTTCTTGACATTTTTCTTTTCATCCTCTCCCGGTGCGTAGATCTTGGCTTTTTTAATTTTCCGGAGGTTACATTCTTTTTCCCTCCTTCTGGATGTACTGTTGAAAAAGCAAAATAAAATAATGCATATAGGAATTAGAATACGACCGTCTTGATGAACTATCCTTTTCCTTCTATTCGATCCGAGACAGAGGTACAAGGCATTCTGCACTTGTCTGGGATTCTCTCTTTATGGAAAATGTTCAAGTGGTGNATCCTTTTCCTTCTATTCGATCCGAGACAGAGGTACAAGGCATTCTGCACTTGTCTGGGATTCTCTCTTTATGGAAAATGTTCAAGTGGTGTTAGTGTTGCCACCGACGTGGTGGAAACAAGCAGATGAGGAACATTGTGTAGCTGTAGAAGAATATATTAAACAATAATATGCAAAAAAGGAGCAAGTTACCATTACTAGCACCACAGCCAACAAACTCGACTTTGCTCGAGAGAAAGGGGGAAAGCTGTCAAAATATACATAAAATTGTATATAAAACAAACTGACTAGCAATGCCACCATTCACTACACAAACGATGATGATGATGACGGTAGGAGAAGGCAAGCATTTTTCGTTGGTATTTCCACCTGAATTGTTTAGCAGAACGGAACACATGAAGATATGATGATGATGATAACCCAGTAGAATCTACAATGAATATTTTGACGACAGTACGAGCCCCATAAAGAAAATAGTAGTGGCAAAAATGTGTTGTTTTTTCTGCAGGAATAGCAAAAGTCACAGTCACAGTCGTCCGTCGACTGACTGGAAAGGAGACTTTATGGAGGCGACGTTACGTTGTACGGGAAAGTTTAGTTACAGAACAGCCTATTTTGAATATGAATATCGGAATATAAAAGTCTCGGTAAATACATAAAACGACAAGAAAGGTGAATATAAAAAATAATATATTTTCACTAAATTTAAAAGGAAAATTTGAAAGAATGAGAAAAATATTACTGCTGTAGAAATCGTGTCTCTTACTTAGAAAAGATTGCTGCTTCCTAGTTTGCTATTAGAAACAGAGAACTCACCTGAGAACGTCGTCGGTTCTTCTAGTAGGTAGCGAGCGATAAAAAAATACTGAAGAATTTATGTCGATTTGATTACCACTCACTTTCTCGTTCATTCAGTTTACTGGTGCAGGAAAGTGGAACTTTTTAAAAAAAAAGAAATGAAAAGTTACATGTATATGTGGTAAAAAAAGAAACAGCGTTTTCTCCTCTTGGTAATTTCCTAACTTTTCTTGATTTAATTTTCTATTACTACATCCATACTGCCGAGGGCTCTTTAGAATAGTCGGAGTCTTAAAAGGGTACGAAAAAAATCATGTGTGTGAAAGAAACACTAGATTGACTTAAGCAACGTTAAAAGTTTTTTTTTACTCTTGACAAAAGTAAGTAGAGCGGAAAACTTTATTACTGCTGCAGCAGCAACAGTGACGGAGGCAGTTTACTAGTTTTTCACGATTGCTTTTCTACCTTTCAAAATGATCCGCGTTTGTTCAGAAATGTGAGATTTCAATATAAACATGCCAATGTAACGATAAAGGACGAATGCTTCTCCATTGCATTGCGTTTATGAGTATTCAATTCTAAAGAAATACATAGCCACAAAAGTAAAGTTGATTTGGTCAAACATCGTTCCCATTGTTCTCCTCATAATAAATTTTTGTCGTCGTCCAACTGCGTTTTTTTTCAAGATTGATCGATTTGTTGAAGGGAACGGATGAGGAAAGAAGAGTTATTTTTTCATATGGTACTTCTCTACACATCTTGTCATTTTTGCGCTCTTTACATCCAAGCTCGTTCAATATATTATTTTTTCCATTATTGCATTTTCTCTGATGTGATAATGTTGATGACAGGAGAAATTACATTACGTGAAAAAAAGTGCAAGATGGGGACGGACGATAATGGTAATGATTTTTATTTCTTTCTATCTCGACTCTAACTGTCTGTGCCCAAATGAAATGGAGAGAATCATCTACATTGACTCGGAAACTAGAAACTGTATCAGGTTGTCATAATCAGCAACAACATCCTCGTCATCATAACCATCTTCGTCAAAATACATTTGGTAACGTTGGTGGCCAAACAAGCCCAACCTAACCCTCGGTACGTTATCGCTAACTCAGTTATCTTCGTTCCCTCTGCTGTGGATTTCACTCTCGTCGGCATGGTTGTTGTGTGTGCATACGGAAACTTTACCAACAAATAAACCATGGGACATTATTCACTTCACATAACAAGATCATGTTTTACGAGGCCAAGTTCATTACATTCCCCCTTGGGATGGTTTAGCCGCACAAATGATGGTTGTACTATGTCATTGCACATAAGAACAGTGTAGTTTGCCTTGGTACCACCGAGTACTGACACAATTTACGTGCCCCATAGCCATCACCACCACCACTACTGCTGTTTTGTTTTACTGCATCGGAAGATCGAAACACGAAACTAGCAGGAGAATATGCATTACGGAAAAATAACATTAAATTTTATTGTTGCTATTGGATAACTACCACAACAATTGGTTGCAACAATTGATTTTTTGTTCAATTTCTTCAGTTGTATTAGTAATAGGGATGATGGGGAATGGGAAACGCGTTGTTTGAGTTACAAGTCCACCAATATATCCAACGAGTTACAGGTTTTCCCTTTTCCCCTTCCATTTGTTACGCCGTGTTGTAAACATGCTTAGGTAAAAGTAGTAACAGGATCATTTTATTAGGGAAGGCCAAGTCCATGTGGAACAGGGCAAGAAATACGTATCTGATCAAATTTGTAACATTTACCCGGCTAATTTTACTGATTATATAACATGTTGGGCAATGTGTACTGTGTACTTATTCACTTTATTATAACTCAATGACTATTTTCTCCTCCGAGCCATTCGTTTGTTTTATGTGGTCTTGTTGGACTCGGTTTACAATGGTACATGCTTTAGGGCATTGCATACATGTTAGCGGTCGAGGCTAGTGTTCCCGGCGTTGTTTACTGTTGATGGCTAGTCCCGGAAATGGAAAGTTGGGCCAGCAGAGTGCTCCTTGCTTGTTTGTAATATTTTTGTTGATTGTTCCAAATTACAACAATCAACACGGATTACAAAGAAAACATGGTAATGACAGTGGTATGGTGATCTGAGGAGGATTGCGAAAATACAAACTGGTGAAAACAGGAAGGATTCATATGTATACAAAATGGTCTAGCGAAATATATTCATGGAAATATTTCGTACGATGCTTGTTTGTTTTGGCGTAAGGCCAGTTGAAATTTTATTTTTTTAGAGAAAATAAACTATACCGGACCGTATAACTGGATCGTCAACTGGATACGTATTTGTTCAATGAATCTAATTGTATAAGTGTTACAAGATAGAGTACTAATTGCCTAGTATTTACCAAACAGCACAATATTTACCTACCGAACTACCTCAGCATTACTAATTTGTCATGCCATCACGTTGATTCAACGACAACTTCCATTGTTTAATACTGCCAAAAAAAATGATTTTTTAATTTAAACATTGGTGACTGCCAATTAAATATTGGCTTTGTGTTCATGTAATGAGGAATTCCTGTACCGTGATTGATACAAGTCAAATTTCCTTATATGTTGATAACTATACTATAATTGATAAGTAATTTTACGCTTTGCTACATCAGTAATGAATCCGTGCATTTTTTGTTGTTGTAGATGTAAACAGATTTTTATACTTACAATCCCCATTCTAGCTCTCTCTCTCTCTCCCGCTTCTGTGAGTAAACAAAAGTCGTCGAAATATTGCTACACTCATCTATTCCCCCTTTTAAGCACGGACAACATGTATAAAACAAACACCCGTTTTTTTGTATTTTGTTTATGTCGAGCACATGTTTCATTATTCATCAGTTCCAAAAATTCTATAAATGCTCAGTCAGTGTATCGAATCACATGTAAATACATAACACACTAATTTTGTTCCATTAATGATGAAGCTGAAAGCTTGTGTTGAGTAAGTTTGTGAAGTGCGTCCTTACTCTCACTGCTCGTTTTTAATCTTTCATTGGCACACAAATAAACAACGGCAACCGTTCCGTTTTGACTATTTGACTCACACTTATTGTTTTACTGGTAGAGACAAAATACAATATCAACTTGTATCAACACTGACAATCTGAGATGATGAGTTTTAGTTCTGTGTATACAAATGTTGCCGTTGCCGACACACTTCTCGAAAAAATACGATACGTAAATATTGTGTCACATTTCAACACAACACTTTCCCTCCTGAGATGTAGTTTGTACCGTGGTGTACATAAAGCAATATTGATAAACACAATACACCACTTATACAACTCCCAGCTAATAAGTACTCCATTAGCCGGTTTATATCAATATTTATTTATTTCCTTGACGTTGTTTGTTTTTAGAATTTGAGAGAACTCACTACCCAGACGTATTTGCCAGAGAAAGACTCGCAGAGAAAATTGGACTGCCGGAAGCCAGAATTCAGGTATGAACGAATCTAAAGCAGATATCAATGGTGAATCATGATAATTTTCCCTGTTGACGCAGATACAGTGGGGATGATAATGATGATGATGATGCGGTTGTAGAACCGGAGAGAAGCTGTAGCAATTTATGCATGTTTTTACTTGCGGTTTTTCTTTCCTTTTCCCGTTTTCTCTAACATGTTTTAGCATCGCTTTTCAGAAGAAGCAGATTACCATCATCATCCTCAAACTAGATAGCAATAGATACGTATTAAGTAGGGCGTTATAGCTTTGAAATCCATTACAGGTTTGCTGTAGCATGCAGCAAGTAAGCGAATAGAAAAAAGTTTGTATTTTCTGTGGTTGTAACAAGTGTGCAGATTCACACATTTTCTACCACCACCACCACCTCTAAACAAAAAATACGCTGCGTGCATAAACATCTCTTCTCGTCTGCGTCACTCACGTCAAGCACATACTTGAAACTCCACTGACTACTCAACATTGAAATATTACACGCTTTTAATGTTTCGCTAAGTATTTATTTACACAACAGCAGCAATAGAACAAGGTGACGCGAGGTGCTGTTCGTGGTAGAAGGCGGGTAACTTCAGAGTAACGGCATTTAGCCGGTAAAATTTGCCTTTTTGTAGTGCGTCAGGAAATACTAGGTTTCTGGATGATGATGTAGCATTTTAGAGTATCATTAGTTTGGTCAGCAGACGTTGGAACGTTTTAAACCAATTTTTACGGTTATGTAGAAGTTAACATGAGGATGAAAGAGACAGTCAAGTGGAGAGAATGCCGATGGATTGCATCATGTGTTTACTTTGGACATGCTATTTTCCTTACCTTTTTGATGTTAAAGATACTTTTGTAGAATGAAATGATAACTTTACGAAAAAGATATTTTCATACGATTTTCATTTTCATAAGATGATGAGGGTGACGAACGAGCAGCAGTTTGAGTGTTGTAAGCACTTTATTTATTTATTTAGTCAGATTCTCGTCGTTCTTTTCACTGTGATGTGACGACATGTAGAGGCGATTACTATTTATGAAGCAATATGGGGGCATTGTGGCCGGATAGTGTAAGATGTGGAAGTTGATGTTCTGTCAAGCAAAAAAATGAATAAATTCAAAATTACAAAAAAAACACAAAATGAAATTTGAGGAAATGAGTACATGAAAGTACGAGTTTTAGTAAGCTTCTCTGCATCACTAGTGTATGTGCATTAAGTTATGATTTATTCTAGATTTAATTTGTTTTTGGGTATTGTTGTTTTGACAGGTTTGGTTTTCCAACCGTCGTGCAAAATGGCGCCGCGAGGAAAAATTACGAAACCAACGACGTGGCGGTGGTGGAGGTAGCGGTGGTGGGAGCAGTGGCGGAGGTGGAACCAATGATAACACCGTCTCCCCTCCACCTGCCACAGCCACCTCAACTCGTCCATTGCTAAACTCCGGTTTCAACTCAATGTACGCCTCCTTACCACAACCAATCGCATCCATGCCAGACTCCTACAGGTAAATAAAAATAAATAAATAAATACTTTTAAAGATGAACCCCTTTCGGTGGGATGAAAAGCATAATACAAAAAGCATGCCAGTGTATATTCCTGCTGTCTGCCTATAAGTCTCACTTTCTTATTTCGCTTGCTCTGCCCTATTCTGTTCGGCAACATAATAATAATAAGCAATAAAAGTAGCGCAAGTAAACATAAAGAAGCTGCTCTGGTCTGTTGCGTCATTGTGGCTTGCATTCAATAAAGTTGCATAACCCGTCTACCCGACCCCATGCAACTATCATCAGCCCTTTCTTTGGTTTTAGCACCACGATTCTTAGAAAGAAACACAACGATTCTCTGGGATAAAATACATCTGTCTCGCTGGAAGTTGTGCTGTTGGCATTTTTCTTTTCATCTCATCATCAGTATTATCATCACTAGTGGCACGCTCACATGCTGGTTCTCCATTCTTCACTTTAATACAAATACGTCTAAACAAAATGGTAGTGCATCCTATGTATCTACTTATTTTTAGAGTAAATAAGATAAAAAAGGATTTTGGGCATAATAAGTAATATTAGTACAACTGCTACTAACATGTTAGCTAACATGAACGCTGTGCGGTTTTTCCTTCTCGAAGCAGTGTGTATTTCATGAAAATTAGCTGCTTTTTGGTAACTCTATTATTCTCACAATTACTTTAATGTCGACATATGCATACACCACTGGCATTCACAAGACTGCGATGTATTAACGGCGGTGCTACAATGTGTCCTTTGAGAAGATACTTTATTGTACGTTGATTTTTATGCGAGATTCCCTTACCTTTCGGTGCAACGTTGGTTTGAAAAAAATGACGAAGGGATAAAGGGAAATACAAGAGACTTATTTTAAACTGAAAAAGATACCGACATAACTTTCCATCTGATTCACCATTCACCGTGCTGGCAAAGCATTTTTCAATTCACAATGCGAGGTGTATGTGATAGGGCGGCTGCTGTATTGGAAACCGTTTTACGACGTGCATTGTTTGTTGATTTGTTACATACATACAACTTTCTTTGGTTAGCCGGTAGGTACACAAACAGTAGATACACGCACGACGACAGTAGTATTAATAGAGTAAAGTCTATTAAGATCTGATACAAACGACGACGCAACACAATGAAAGGGTGAAATGGGTGAACAAGAAGAGAAGAAAAGAACCTCATTCGGCAAAGGAAAAAAGGAGAGCGAGAGAAAGAGAGGGTTTTTATAAAGCCGTTTATTTGTTCTATTTTGTGTATTATTATTTGTGAATGCCGCAAATAGATGGATGGCAGCCAAGGGAGTCGTTTTTTCAACAGAGAGGATAGGAATTGTAAAGAGTTGGTGCTAAACTGCTACTACAACTGCTACACAGCGGCGTGTCTCATGTATTTTCATGAATAAATGTTCTCGTCTCTATTATGAAACAACTTCATCATGAGAGATGATGATGATCCCAATTTCCCTCCCATAATAATAATGATATATAGATCATCAAAATGATAATACTTGCTAAGCAAAGCAGTCGGAAATTTACATACGTCCGTGGACATGCACACTCTCGCCCACTTCTCTCAGAAAATGGGGAGAAGGAATGCTTGCCAGCAGTAAAAATGTTGATGATTATCGTGATGATGGTAACGGTGGTCGAGTGAAAGGGTTCTCCTCTTTACTTTTTATTGTGGATGGTGGAAGAGCTGCATAAAATTCATTAAAGCACCCAACCAACAATAATAACAAAAACAGCTACTACGGCCAACAAATGAATGAATAGCCATCATGAGCATCATCAAAACTGATGATGATAGTGATATAGAAAAAAGAGAGTAGCCGATCCAGCAGGAGCATCATCATCAGCAGCAGTACACCAACAACATCGTCATTGAATTTCGTCTTGTGTTTGAGGGTGTTGGTGGGCGTAATCCTCATTCCTTTTCTCGCATCAAATTATTATTAGATTGGGTCTAAATCATCTCTAAGCCACTGCCTTCTTTCCATTTTGTTCACTTTAACTCACAACAACCAACCATCCTCACATGCCAAAGCTATAGCTGGTTGGCAAGATCTATTCATTTGAACGTTTTGACGATGATAATAATAATGTGATCATCAAAGCAATTTGTATGCAGACTGGCATATGTCATGATGCTAATGCTTTTTATAGCTTGTAATCTTCGTGGTCATCGTAATGTTGCCTGTTATTGCATTCAATTTATTTTTTTAGAATTAAAGCAGCACACGCTTCTTCTTTCTTTTTGTGTGCCAAATTCTGAAAAGATTTATAGCTAATCCGTTTTTTTACTCGCACGTCGGAAAAACTCAAAGTAATGGTTACACATCTCTTTTATTTGTTCCCAAAGTTCGATGACAGGAAGTCTCACCAGCATGGGAAGCAGTTGCTTGCAGCAACGGGAGGCAGCACATCCGGCAGCCAGTTACTCGTACATGTTTGGAGCTGACCCGTTGACATCTCTTGGATCGTATGGAAGTAGAGCACCACACTGTGGAGCTGGTCAGGGTTCAGTGTCCAGTGGGGTTAACCATTCATATGGAGCCAATACCCCGTCACATGGAGGCGCGGCAAGCCAGTACCATGGTAAGTAACGCATCAATTTTTGTAGATACTTTGTATTCTCGATTTTCGCTCAGAAATTACATAAAGGACCAAGTCGTTCTCTGGTAGCGAGTGAGTGTGCCTTGCTTTCAAAAGAATTTTACTACCCCGGTATTTACTGTTTTCATTTCTCTCTTTTGACCACTGTAGGAGTGATATCGGCTGGAGTATCAGTCCCCGTTCAGATTCCTAGCCACGGGCCAGATTTAGCGTCCAACTATTGGCCTCATCGGCTCCAATGACAAACGTACCACTAGAGCCAGCGAGAAGACTACAACAACAGTGGCAACTGTAATGTAACGTAAGGCATTGCAAAGAAACCCGTTTTCTTTCTTTACAAAAAATACCACTCCATTATTACCACCACACTCGCCACTACTATTATGATTACCCCTTTTTCTCTATTTTGAGCAATCAAAAAGCAACCACGAAAGAGAAAAAAATCATAAAAAGTGCTGCGTTGTTGCTGTCGTTCCTATTCACACACATATATATATACTTGTCCGGTTGATATATAACGTAATACTTTAGTAGCAACATTCCTACGATAAATTATTCTCCAAGTCTACTTTGTACACGGTGTTTTATTACTACACAATATTATATATACCTAAAAATACTATTAAATATGAGTATACAATCCTACTGTTAGATACATACAACTGCATAAGCAGTATATTCCTATATTAGAAATTATATAAATATATATGCATATATATATGAACATAAACTATTTATTTACAAAACGGTATCATACATACATGGCACAACAGGAAACAAATAATTTAAGCAAATACACACGACATACATCCTAACAATGAATGAACAAGATAAAGTCTAGCGATGGTAGCATCATCAGGTCACCGTAAAACGTATTATTATTATTATTATTATTATTAATATCTATATGTACAACATTTGCATAAAAATATCATCGTAATCTTTTCTTATCTTTATATAAATTTGCCACCGAACAGCAACTTTAAAACAAACTGAGAATTTTAAGGATAATTACCTTACCACTCATAAAATTAATGCAATTTCAATAGGTATTATCACTTATTAACCTTTCAAATCATGCATACGAGAATTTTAACTAGAGTTTGTTTGCATACAAGCCACGTTTAAACATTTAAGCCTGAAGGAGTGAACCAAAGCAAAGCGAAAATTATTATTATTGTTATTATATATTATTCTCATTTTAGACGTCTCAATAGCTTAAGGTACAACAGTAATTGCTTATCAGTTACTTACTGGGAGCGTAACAATTAGATGTAGTATCTGTCTTCATCTTCAAAATTCCAGTGCATAATTACTATTAACTAACTATACCATAAAATTATATAGAGAGCAGTGTAAGATTAAGTATTAAAACTTGTGAAAGAGGTGAGCACTGCATCATAGAATCAGAGGAATTAATGTTGATTGCGATTTATTTGTACAATGTCAACCTAACAGCGTGTCCATATAGAAAGTATGAATATCTGACTTGTTACAATCAGACGAGGCTTGTCGTTTATTATTAATAGTAAGTATAGCGAAAGTAAACCTAGTTTAGCAGCAAGTAGGAGCATCAACGTCCGTTCAGTCATGCAACTTTAAATTTCTTATATAGTACGCGTTTTCTCAACTTATAACAATAATTTGACTCGGTCTATTAAGTACTGACGTATAGGAATAGGGAAACAGAAATACAAAACGTTGAATTGGAGAATCTTTTGAAAGTACATGTGTGCATATATGGTATATAGAACATATTATATAAAAAACCTTTATACCTACATATAATGACAGTTTTCCTTTGACCCTGCCAAATTATATTCGTACAGCCCGTCAACAAAGTCCCGAAATTAATAGCGGTATTTCTGTATCAATCTTGATTTCGCAGTAAAATCTGTATAGAAGGAAAATGGATACACAAAATACCTAATAAAGTTTACGTATTCTTCAAAAAACGAATCATAATGCACTTTATTATCGCTAATAGCTACCACTACAACTAAAAAAAATCTCGAAATAAAACAGAAATCCTATTACAATATAAGTAACGGAGTGGAGTCACAGGGTCAACTGCTACTAGTTGATAGGAAGTTAAGAATACATTTTAAGTCCTATTAATGTTAATTATCTTCCTATTGTCAAGTTAACCGTATGCACATAAATGCTAACAGGATATTATGCATATGCTGGTTACTAGTAACAAATAATATATTGGTATTATCATTGTGTTAAATATACTACTGTAATTGTAGAGAAATACAGGTTAATGAACGCATACAAGAAATGGTATACACGATGATGAAGCGAAAGCTCTGTTGATGGAATTTCACGTTAAAAACCCGTTGTATACATTATACATACCTGCAACAAAATCATTTTTTACGATTAGTTCTTGTGAATAACTTGAAGATCATGTTTTATCCACCAATAGCGTACGTCATCATCATTCATCATAATATGTGTATGCTTTACTCTTATAGTATTGAACCAATAAATGGTACTCATAATAATCAGTTTATTTAATGGAATAAACATGATTGCTCGAATAAGGAAATGTTGAGAATGCATTCAAACAACAATTCAGCCATCCACCCACAATATTTCACGAGAAAAGTATTAAACTGTATATTTTAGGGGAAACTTGCAACATCGTATTACCTATAAATGAATCGTGATATTTACACTGCGTATTATTACAATGTCGAAACTTTTGGTTTATAAAGCATTGGGCACGACGACACACCCAAATAAAGGACATTTTAGCTTGCACATTTCATTGGGTGTTACTGATGTTTAGGTGTGTATAAAAAAGAGGTATGTTTTTATAATAGCGTCCAACTTAAACTCCATAAAATTTTACTACACCTTCACAGCAGGTAATCTCTGGATACATTTATTGCAAAAATTGTACAAGTGCCGTATTTTCCATCATGGCGTGACTAATGCTGGAGCTGGAACTGGAGTTATAGCGTAATCATTTTTATATTGGCAGTGGCACACAAATGTACTTTACCTTCTCTGTAATATATAATTCATACGTGTAGGTATACAAAACAGGGCAGCACTAATATATTGTTATGTATCCACTGTGTGACATTTGACCTTTTTTATTGTAGTCGCGTAAATAAGGTAATATTTTTGCTGCTTTGTATTTCACTGTTTTTCAATACTACTGTCATTATCATTATTACGCCGCTGGGTAAATACGTTTGAGTGGGATTGATTGTGTGTGTATTTATTATGTAGTTTAATTAAATATGTAATAATGTTTTAGTCAGTGTCAGTACAGTGTACAATCGTTGTAGAAAATTATTAGCCAATACGGTGTACTTTAATATGTATGGAAGTATTGTTGTTTCCTGTTAAATATGTTGCAGGGCTAGTTGTAACGTTTTAAACGATAAGTCTTCATTAGTGTGGTATTATTGCATGTAATATTAAATAGTGATAATAAAACTAGATAATGCACTAGACATTATTACTAATAGGTCCGGTATTTATATACATACATACCGAGTTATACTATATGATATGATCAATAACCAATACGAGGAAGATCTTCACAATGTACATGGATCTAAACTTGCATCGAATCATTATATAAAATGTATTCTGGATACAGGAAACACTTAAGTAGGTAATAATGTACTCATTTAGTTATTATGTAAGTATCCTCATCTGTATAAAACCGACGTGTATAATAAAGCTACTACCCTAATATTACCCCATAGAAAAGAAGCTGATTATTGATTATGTAGTTCTCTACCGCTTATTTACTTTAAGTACTGTAATTTCTTTCCTGGATTTATCAGAATGAGTACATATTTAAAACTATAACTATCCATACTGATGATTGAGAAAAACAAAATAAAAATCAATGTAGTGAATCAATTAAAACGTGTAAACTGTTTGTTCCTTTTTTGCGCATTACTCATGAGAGTAACCCGCGTCATAGCCTTATGCATCGTTTTGCCTATTTCTATTCTACAGTTGGCACTTTTTGTCGGAAACGATGCCAGACTTGTAATCCAAAGGTAAATGAGCTCATATAAAGTATTGATGGAACGACGGAGTAAAGCAGGTCATAATTTCTGCACTCATCCTAAATCTGAGATAAAAACCTATTTTTCGGGATGCTACTCTCCTACGGGTATATGATCAAACGTCAACACAGGAGAAAATTATGAATCGGCTTACCACAGCATTTTCATTATTTCGCTTAATAAATTTGGCCAAAGTTTAAAACCCTACAGACGGAAACTTGTTCCATCATAAAAGGACTAAACATATTACTACCTATTTCATGTGCCTAGCACTTAATTTACCGCACCGGCGGACCAAACCACTGCTCCTTGTTCCCTTTCATACTGCTGAAAAAAAAACTCACAGGGAAAAATAATATAATACACTTGCAGCAAAAAACCAAAAACCCTTGAGTTATCTTTATCATCACGTTATCATTACCATCAACATCGTGAGCGAGCATCATTTCAGCTTGTCATCATGAAAAACATGAGGATTCTCATCACTCAATTGACCAAATTTCAATCATGTTCCCCTTTCCATTTCACTGCTCTTCGCTTTGATCTTCTTCAACCAGAATAGGTTCGTTTCCCTTGTAGTAGCAGCAGCAGCAGGAGGAGCAGTCTCCAGGAAAGGAACAGCAGCCTAAGTAACTGGTTACTGGTAAGTTAAAGCAACTCAACTAATTCCTGGGAGCATCAATAACTATAACAGCCACAGCAAAAATAGCCATAAACTAAATCAGAGCAGAAGTATAAAATGTGCGGCGTGTATTACTGTTGCTGTTCTTGTATAGAAAGTGTGGAGTAAGAAATCAACAAGAAAGAATTTTGTAAATTATGATGATGTCATCGACACAACCATATCAACCGAGCAATCCATCCATCCAACTCACCAAGCACACTACACGCTACTCGCATCTTGAATCTCTACTTAAAGATAAGTATGTGACTTTGAAGTACTAGACGGTTCTCATCTTTTTATTACATACACATCTCTGTCGAACTCACTACAAATATAACTTGTTCCGGTGTCAGCAGCAAAACGGACTGACAGGCAATGGCAAAAAGTTGGAAGATGAAAGGAGAGAAAAAGAGCAAAAGTAATATTCATTGATGGAATAAATCACATAAAAATTCGTTTATGCACACTTCGTTGCAGACTGTGTGGGGTCGTAAGTAAGTGTGTCGAGAGTGTTATTAAGTGCAACAAGGATATAAAATTACTGCAGTTATGATTACATAAACGATTTTATGACAAGTGGTGGTGTGCCTTGGGCAAAGTTTCACATACTTTTATCAAACAAATAATTTTTAATTGTACATCTGTGCATTTTAGAAAGTAGAAAATGTTTCTATTTATTGCTGACAAAACAGTAACAATTCCTTTGCTTGAATCTCAACAACAAAATTTTTCCACTCAGTCTGTGCAAAGGAAATGACGCTACCAATTCATCTAATTTCTAAATATTACTCACAAAAACTATTAATTAATTAAACGGTACACGCAAAAGTCTTTAGTAGAACCCTTTGCTAATACTGGGCCATTATGACGAGGCATGTAGAAGTGGAGTGGTCTCCGTAGCTTCTTGGCTGGTGGCAGTAGTTGTGTCAATGATGGGCTCACCCATGGTCTCATGCTGTTGTTGGGAGGACGGTATTGACTGAACATACCGTGGCTGTACATAGGAAGGTGGAGGAGGAAAAGGAGCCCTACCCCTTTCTCGCCACAATTGAAAGAGTGTGCCGCCAAGGGACAAAGTAGCCCAGACAATGACCAACACCATATCTGTATAAAAGATACAAAAATGAAAGAAAATGGATAAACACAGCTTTGCATTATTTACTTAACCACGGGCTCATTTACATGTAATCGATTCCCTTCTCTCCCTTACCAAAAATATAATATGAAGTGCATACTTACTCTTCTTATCTATCACATCAGCCAGCGTATCATATACACACATTGAAGACAACGCGACATAAAGCGGTAAGAAGGATTAAGACTGCACTAATATTTGAGAAAATAAGGAATGGTTAATGGTTAAATTATATCACCTCAGCGTTCGTTATGATATCGTAGGTATCTAATAATAAATCACCTTGTATATTCACGCTATAAACAAATCATCATTGGCCATTTACCAGTAATCAATGCCGCTTCGTAACATAACAGAAAAATATGATCCTACCAATTCAAATTTATACGACTACGGACTTCACCATTATTATCCCTTTATTATATTTTATTCTTCTCAAGATTCATTGTTTGTTACACCGCAGCTTTGCTGTTTACTTCCACCCGCGCTAGTAAACAAAAGGTCAAACCCTTGAATGATAGGGATATTTATGACGCTAATAAATCAGCCTCTCGTTTACCTGTTGACGGGAAAAAAACATCTTCTGTCAACACCGAAGAAGAAGAACAGCCCACCGCACATTAATAGTACCACCGTCAACTGTTAAGACAAGAAGAACTTGACAAAGGTGTACAGGGTATCTATAATCACCTCTCCAGGACAATGCATCAGCTTTCGCATTATTACTAGAACTGCTATTATCTCTATTTGCTTTCATTGTTGTGATCAGGCGCATCCTCAAAATCGATGTTAGGGGAGGACTCTGGGAATAATAATATGCCATTATGCCTTAAATTTTACAACCGTGTTCCCTGCGTATGTCAGGCAGACAGAAATACAAAATAAAGAAATTCTCCAACGGTGGCAATGTAACAAGTGGGGACATCCTATCTATTCACATCACTCTTTTAACTAACAAGGAAACGATCCGTGACCCAAAGTCAGTCATGCGTTGAATACCCATAAAAGATATAAATAATGGAAAATGGAAATGCATAAAATGAGGCATGTTTTTGTCACTCCGACAACGACAACTCCGGCACTAGTCACAAACGTACACTAACCTACTGCTCGCTAGAACTTTATGTGCCTTTTCTCTCTCTCTCTCTCTCCCCGGTATCTTTACAGATCATCATTTTTTTCAATCTCATCTGCACACAACAACACACATCGAAAAGTTACGTATTTCTGCCATTGTACTTGTACCGACAATGAGTAGGAATTATTACTGTTTTGGCGCAGTCTTAAACAAACGAAAATTACAAACAAATGGCCATATTTTGTAGGAGGTTACAATATTATTCTGGAAGAGGTATTTTACAAGATATCGTAAATTCAAGGTGTATAATATACAGTACTGGTCGTGATTGGGATTCAAATATTCTGTCTTTAAGGGATTCTATCAGATACACTTGGAGACAGATTATACTGAATTCCACTGTCTCTATGGGTTGATAATATCACAATATAAATGTGTGCGTACATTCGTACATTTTACCGACAGATATTATCATTCCCTTCATCAAGACTACCTACAGGGAAGCACACTGTCCTTTAGTGTCCTTTTACTTTGTTTGTTTATTTAAACCTGGCATTATATTGGAAGGTGTGTGTGTGTGTGTGCATGTCGGTATCACTTGCACAGAAACTTTACTAATATTTCCATCTAGTATGCCTTCTAATATCTTTATTTCTGCCAAGAGACGTTAAATAATAGTGATGAAAAAAGATACCGCCAATAACCTTCCGTACTGATATTCAGAGCATTTGAAAGTAGCATTCACTATGCAGATGTAAAGTATATATGTACAGACGCCAGCCTTGTCGTCACGTCATAAACTGGAGGGAGGAATAATGAAGTTGAGTTTTATGTTCCTTTTTACTACCTGCTACACACAGATATAAAATCCAGAAAAGTACTCATTTGTCAGAATCTCACTCATATCATGTACCATTAACCATTACACAGATTTTGAATCAATAATTAAAAGCTTAGCGTAAAAAACACTGAATGGAGACAACAGTTATGCATATTTCATGACTTACGCTTTTTCTGTATGAAAATTGTATAATCATAACATTTTTATGGTACATAATGATGCCAACGATTAAAATAAAATGTGTCTTTTTTTAAAGAGATTGTGAAAACGTGTTGTAAAACAACAGCGTAGCTGCTAATTAATAGATGTTGCCTCTTTCTGATATGATTACGATGTTCTCGAATACTATTCCTGAGAGAGAGAGAGAGAATTCATAATAGATTACGATGAGTGATGAGCTCAAGCTGTTGGGGTAATATAGGATTCAGTGCATTTTGTATCGTTTCACTTTTTCCATGCGTTTTATGCAATTGCTTAAAAGGTGATGAAACGTAAAATGGAGTAAACGGTTGCATCATCATTTCGATCAAGTGAAACGATGGAACAGTACATCGGAAATATGAATAATGATAAATTTAATAATGGTATTGTACAACGTGAAGCCATTATTTTTAATGATGTGACAATTT
>JAHZNB010002399.1:0-12279 GCA_027744295.1 Callyntrura guangdongensis | reverse complement strand
GCATTTCTAATACATTTTCTAATGGTTTTTAAGTCTGAAAAACGATACTTTTATCGACCCCACTAGTTGTGTGACTCATACTAGAAAACTTGCACTTACAATAGTTTACTTAATGAATTAACATAATGATCCATGTACGATAAATTTTTACTGCTAAACATGCATTTGTTTGGTTTTACATCAATATGAGCTGCTTAATAAATACTGTTAAATGTGACTGGAAATTTGATCTTTGCCTTGTGGACGAGTGGAACCGACAAACACCTCATAATCAAAAACATGAACAAATATATTCTTACCCCAGTCTACTCTTAAGTTTGTACATCACAAAGATCATTAGGAAAAGGATCGATATTGCAATAAGGCGTGAATAATGATTTAGTCATGTTTGTTTAATGCCTGACATAAGTTGGAATTCAAGTAAACAACCGAGCCGTCAAAGTATCATTTAAAAGTTGATGATGCGGAAAGCTCTACAAGCCGACATATAATGTTTAAAAGATGTTTATGTATGAGCATGGTCATTTGGCTGTGAAGGGAAAGACATCTATGCGTATGATCCACAAGGCTTTTCTCGTGCATGGTCCAGAACAACCAACCGCAAGAATAATTCAACGTGTATATCATTGTGTATTAAAAAAATAGAATTAATAATAATAATAATTTAATAATAAAATTATGGTAAATATTTGGTATGCCGGTTTAATTATTTATTAGCATGGAGTCAGAACGANAAAAAATAGAATTAATAATAATAATAATTTAATAATAAAATTATGGTAAATATTTGGTATGCCGGTTTAATTATTTATTAGCATGGAGTCAGAACGATCAATTTATTAAGAAATAGGGAATATTATACGTCATATCAGAATTATTCCAATCAAATTCTACATTTATGGCAAATACACCGTTTCAGACTGTACATATGTCCACCAAGACCGGTATAAATGATAAGCTATATATATTCCTCTATGTCTATACCTATTTACTTTCACTAGTCACTCTTACCAATCTCACAAGCTTACTAAATCTCACCAGTTAAAAAATTATATTCCCAAAATGACATCCATTGAAAATTTAAGCTTGTTTTTAAATTTTGAGTCGGTACCACTCTCAATACTTTGTTCATTCACTTTCTTAGCCACTTCATCTGATCCATTGTTGTCACCACTCCAGGGAAGTATAGCATTCGCTTTGCTATCGGAGCTTAGGGTCTTGGTGCTTGTTGCGGTAAGGAAATGCGTGTATGCGATTAAAGAGGTATAGTAAGATTCAACAAGATTAGTGATCGAAGGAGAATTTCTAGAAACGGAAATATTATTAGAGTCTGAAACAGAAGCAACAGTTGAGCACGGTACTGATTTGATCCAATTTAGTGTCGACTCAGCGGATACAGCAGACACTGGCCAGGGCACGTTCGGTGCCACGTTATGCTGAGCTAGAAGGAGCTGAGGGTCAGCAAAAGTTTTTCTTCGACGGAGTCTCCAGTTTGCCCATGATGAAGTCTGCGAAGTTACAGCGCTGGATGAATCAAACTGTGATTGCATATAAAACTGGTAAATGTCGGAAGGAGATGTTAGATCTACGGTTTTGGGGTAACTTTTGACCGATTGCTTTAAGGCAGAGTGGCGACGAGATTGAATACACTTGAGCAAAGAACCTTTACTTCTTCTGAATTGTGGATGGCTGGATCGGCTTCCAGGGGAAGAATTGGTGATGGAAGAAACAGAGCCTTTGATTTTGGGGCAATGTGAAACCAGTCCATTTTCACTCTCACGAATGTGCTCTGCGTTAGGTTGATCTTCTGCAGTGGACTGACGTTGTTGAATCAGGAGAGATGCTTTCTGAACCATTTCCATCATTTGTACGTTTAACTTTCACTCTTTGACCAATCTGCTGCCTGTCACAAGTAATTTTAATAACAAGTCAGTTAATATGGAACTCATCGAAATTTCATTTTAAATGCGCTACTGTTGGATTATTTTAACTAAAAAACCTGAAAATAACGTTATTAAAACTCACCTTCGTAAGGCCACCTGAGCAGCCATGATTCGTTGACGTTCCGCTACCAATTCACACATGTCACAGGTGCATTCCCGCCACCTGAAAGCAATTACAGTACAACAATCATACACGATTAAATTAAGATATCACATAAGATAAGAAGATTAAGATACACCGGAAATCTTTCGGTTTCAGTTTCCCTGTATTTTCACTCACCTGCACATTCTCTTATGTCCCCGCAGGCAAGAAATAACTCCGTGATTTCTACATCGGGCACACTTGGGCGTACGAAGATTACGCTTCTTCTTAATTAAATTACAATCCATTTTCTTTCAGTCGTGAAAACACAAATTTCCACACAAAAAAACTATTTTAGATACGTCGCCGTTTATTAGAAATCCATTTGTAATTCTGTGTGATAATTACTTTTAAACCGCAAAATGAGTAGTAAGAACAAAATGCGTTTGAATGCAAGTTCATGTATCTCACAAAAAGGGTCGGAACACTCAAAAAGAATTTATCTGCTTTTCCCCATCCTTTCTCGCCAATCTCCACTTTCATACTGACTGAGTATTTCCGACAGATGTGACTTGTCCTTTAACGCTCCATCATAAAAAGCCATTTACTGGGTATTTTGTTTCCTTAAATGAGCACTACTAAGCATGTAAGCAGGCTATAAGTGGCTGCATATAAAAGTTAACAAGAGCGGCAAGGAAAGAGGCATATAATGAAAGAAGACAAAAAGCTCCGAAAAAGATGTCCCGTATACTTCACTACGGACATTTGTACGTTACCCTACCCTTGTCTTATGACAAGCGTGTAATATATGTAATATTTAACACAGTGACTACAACTATTACAAATACAAATGAGGTGCATGTATTTAAACATTAAAAGAGTTTCATGCCAGTTTTGCAAGAGGTGGTGTTTCATGTTTGTTTTAAAAAAAAAGTTTAAAGCTTATCTACAAAACATTTACTTCCACTCTTTCATAGTTTATATTAATTTCGTTCACATTTTTAATTCAAATAGGTAGTACCAATACTACCAGAGGACGAAAATTAGTAAGTTGACTGATGTACATGAATTGAAGTTCAGAAGACATCAGTAGCAGAAGAATTACATAGAAAGAAGTAGATCTCCGGTGTATCCCTTAAACTGCCCGTGTGTAGGTAGTGCTGCTTTGGCAAAAGATTCTTACTAACGATCCATATCCAGTAACATGAGCCTGGAAGGGATACGGATGGGTTGACCCTTCCTCCTTGTTCATTCATAATCCAAAGTTTTTTCTTCTTCCACTCTTTCATAGTTTATATTAATTTCGTTCACATTTTTAATTCAAATAGGTAGTACCAATACTACCAGAGGACAAAAATTAGTAAGTTGGCTGATGTACATGAATTTTTATTTGATGTACAGAAGGCAGAAGAATTACATAGAAAAAGTAGATCTCCGGTGTATCCCTTAAACTGCCCGTGTGTAGGTAGTGCTGCTTTGGCAAAAGATTCTTACTAACGAACCATATCCAGTAACATGAGCCTGGAAGGGATACGGATGGGCTGACCCTTCCTCCTCCTTGTTCATTCATAATCCAAAGTTTTTTCTAAAATGAGTCATAAATTTTTTACACAGAGAAACGCTAGACCCAAATTTTTTTTGTGGAAGGAAGTAAACCCATGAGCAGACAGACATCATGTCAAACTTCGGTTTATAGAATTATGAAAGAGGCATTTTTGTTGTATCTCTCGTATTTTTCTTGTAGCATTTTTGTAATATTGTGATAGAAAATGAATGGATGCTTGGTTTAGGTGACAGGCGCAGGCGGAAACATGCCACACAGATCATGTCACATTTGCGGTGAGCAGTATGGTGACCGTTATATGAGAGAAATATTCATGTGTACTGTATACTTTTGACATGTTGGTCAAACTAAGCTAAACAAATGTCAACCGCCTGTCCACTTTTACACTATTCGAAGGTTAAGAGAAGGTATGAGTGTTAGTAATTTGAGCACTGTCAGAAAGAGGGAAAGGAGACTCTTTGAACAGGTATTGATTCGTTAATAAAGTGTCTCGTCCAGTGCCTTAATTCAAAAGAAATTGACAAGGATTTCTTATAATAAAGTAAAGCTACTACTACATGTTTTACTCTTCCAATGATAAGCTGTATGTGCGCATTGCATTGAATAGAACCAGAAATGGGGCCAGTTTGTAAATCTGCTGAATATTACAGTGGACCTTCGTAATTAAACACTAACGTATCATTACTTTTACATGACACTAGTAAAAGAACGTGATTGAACGTCCTATTTTAAATCATCATCATTTTCTAACTTGCTGTTAGCTCAACACGTCTGTCTAGTTAACAGCCTCAAAATCCGTGCATTATATTTCCTGATTCCCTCTCTGCGTTTTGTAATTCGATATTCTACATTTTCACGGATGTTCTCTGGCTTGTCCACAAGAATGGTTACACATGTTCTTCTGTTCATCTCCCACAAGGAGAAATATGTAATGTGTATACATGTATTATTTTTTAAACAACTTTTTGCTAAAAACAGCATAAGAGTCATAACCTTTTTCTTGGTTACACACAAAAAACGAGAAGAAAAGTTAAAAGCTTTTAAGAATACAAAGATGTAATATTTTAACATATTACCTATTTCTCTTCTGTTTGGGTAGTTGATAATTCATGCCAAAATGCAAGGGAATGATACTAACGATCGTTTTCCTGACGAGAACAATAGAAGACTCCATTCATTGGATGCTTTCATTTTCCTTGCAGCGTTTTCTCATTTTTTTATTATCATCAATTCTGAAACATGTCATATGGCACTCTCGGTTCGGTTTTGGTTGCTCGAACAAAAGTGATCTGACTGGGAGAGGATTTTATACCGGGTTTAAGTGTCTGCGGTGCACTAACTATAAGCTGTACTTCTTTTTCCATGTCGTCGCGCCCATTCGTGATCTTTGTGTTGTTTTGAAGCATTCCATTTATTCCATATTTCATCCGCTTATTATTACATACAGCTTCATCTGAGAAAAATGTGTACATTTTGTGCAACACGATATCTTGTAGGAAGTAAGGTTGACCCACAGGTGACCCTATTTTAAGGCACCATGCTGTCTCTTTAAAACACTATCCCAGTTTTAAATCTCACCACTCCGATGACTTGGTATCAGGTGCCTTCCACTTTATAGATGCACCATTTCCCCACCATACGGTGGCATCTGTGTATCTTCTATTTTAATCCCATCTTGGACATTATACGAGTTGCCTATTTATACACGAGCAACACGAACATATAATTATTTAGAGTTGTTTTGTGTAAAAAGAAACCGAGGTTGTCATAAAATACATGGTATCACTGTCATTAAAATATTTACTGGGTATACCCCCTACACCGAATAACCAATTACCACATGAATATATAAAGTGTATGTTTTCATATCGTACACCACTGCTAACATTTTCACTAAGACAAACCAAGGGCATATTTCTTTTGTCGTTTTTACAAAGAAAACCTTTTTGTTCTTGTTTCAAATAAGCTATGAATAAAGCTATAAGTAACTCCGTTGTAGTTCAAGAAGCGTGGAAGGAAGAATCTTACGATTGTACAAGCAAGCAAAGTACAAGAACTGCGAGGACAGTTGAAGGAATGATGAAGAAGATTTATTGTTTGTAAAACCTCAAAAAAGATTTTAAAAAAGAAAAATGAACATGCACCTTATGACTTCTTCCTACGTTTCACCGGATAGGGTTGCAAGGAAAAAGGTGATACAAGTACTGGAACTAGTACTTGAGATGCGAGCTAAACTTTTGATTTTGAATGGGATGTACTTTCTCGCTGTAAACAATTTATCAATTTCAATGCATTTTTTTATTTCAGCACTAAATACTGACAGTAGTGCGGAAAGAAATGTACATTTTAAATTTCTCCTCTACCTGATTGATAAATGGGAGTTGTGCTGTAACGCCTGCTTGTAGAAAACAAAAAATGTCTTGTATATTTTACTCAATGTAACATTTCTCTAGTGTGGACGTGAATCCGTTTACTTTGCAAACTGCAGTTTTGTGTACACATTTAACACGGATAAATAATACAAAACCACAGAACACAGAAAAGTGATTAATGTGAAAAGGTATTGAATCCTTTTTAAGTATCATCTTATCTGTCAACTAAAACCATTTAGTTTTTAAATAACCTTGTAGAGCTCTTGAAACGCATGATGTTACCTATAAAAAAAGTTAAATCACATTTTGTGATAAATGATCGTTTCATGTCATCGCTAAAGGATGCTAAAAACAGTAGCAACAATGACTGTTTCGGAAGACGGGATGAAAAAAACGCATTTGAGTGCACAACAACGTAAATTGCAATTGTAATTCTTTTCGTTTTCATTGTCCCGTTGGTGTGTTGTTTGGGTTGAGACACAACTACATCTCCCTCAGTCATAGTCATAGTGGCCCACTTTAAATCTAACTTTAGACCTTGGATTAAAAGCCACACCAAAAAGTAGATTGTTGTAAAATTAATGAAGAAATACAGGGGAAAATGACATAATATTCATTCCTTAGATAATAGGTTACTCTTAAATGTGTCAATGGAAAAATCGTAGTTTAGCCATAATTCTATCATGCAACTTCTGCGTAAGCTAAAATTAAGCTAAATGATAATGACACTTGTAAGCTGTAAGCTTTACAGATACTCGCGTGTCCAAAAACTATCATTTATGGTTTTGTACTTATCGGTGACACTTTAACTTGTTTTATCTTCTGCGTAAGCTAAAAATAAGCTAAATGATAATGACACTTGTAAGCTGTAAGCTTTACAGATACTCGCGTGTCCAAAAACTATCATTTATGGTTTTGTACTTATCGGTGACACTTTAACTTGTTTTAGGTATTAATTCCGTTGTGAACAGTATAACTATCTGTCCGATCCGATTCCAGAAAAACGGAAACAATTGATATAAACTGATAGCGTTTATGAAATGGCACACTTTACAGTTTTAATCAATCAGTAATATGCAAACATTATATGATCAATAAAACACCAAGTGGCCTCCATGTTACACAGAATGTACAAGAATGAGCTCTATTACATGATTTTGAGATTAATGCACTTGCCTGCTTGCCAAACCAATTAATGTGTCTGGAACTACTTCACGTCATAAAATAGCGATAAGAGAACTACGTCAATAAAGTACTAACAATAACACAAGATGTTAATGTTGCCACACACAGTGTTAAGTCGTAAATGTTTCAAAATGTTTATCTTTTCCACTCTCTTAAGCTTCAATGAATACCGATTTTCATGACATACGTTTTGACTTTCACAGTCGTTTGATACAAAAAATACCAAATATTTTTAAAGCAGAAGGGTACACCTGCTCGTGGTTTACACATTTACTCCTAGTGTAGACGACGATGCACCAGTTTTAATTTCCCATTTTTGGTACATTACGCCCACAAAACACTACGTCCGCGTCCCTTCTCAGCACACTAGTAGTTATCTGTTCGACTCCCTTAAAACCCTGAAAAAGTCCCGACAAAAAACTTTCGCAATCTGCGTAATTTTGTAACAGTTACATTTGTTTAGTGCGACTGGTAATACTAGTAGCAGGAAAATGAACATCGTGGGGTCATTGTGAAGTTGTGAAATGACCAGCATTAAATATTTAACTCATGTCAAGTCAAGTAGTAACTGTCGTTTTTATGAATGATGCGTTTACAACTGATAACTGATGCTCACGCCATTCAACTGACAATTAATTGACGGATACACAGGATTTTAATGAGTAAAATAAAAAAGCTTTTTGTATTTTCGTAACATTTGATATTTTTTATTTCTGTGAAAACGGTCAGGTCAACTTGGGTAAATCAGTTAAGTATATTCACCGTGGGTTATCTAATCCACGTGTAGCCATACAATTGTAACTCAGTGGTAGGGCAAAATTCACCAGATATCATATTTCACCTTCACCTAGAAAGTAGTCCTATCAGTTGTAACTTTGCAAAGGGAAATATAGATCAAATTAACACCTCAACCAGGTTTAAATTTCTCAGAGTCTCAGATACCTTAGTATAATTCCAGGCTTTACTGCAACGCAATACCAATTGAGTCGGATTTTAGGACAAATCCATTTTGATAATTTTGACAGAAGATCGTTAAAAAAGTAGAATTCAAGTAAAAATCCACTGAATTTAAGTGTACTTTTAATCTTGTCCAACCAAAAAGATTATTACGAATATAACGATTAATGAGATTAACAGACTTGAGTGTATGTCATGTACAAATAATTAATGCACATGTTACCAGATTGCGTTGACTCTTGTTACTGAATTTTCGATCGATTATTTTTATCAGTTGATTTGATAATCATATATGCCTAAATATATCACCTGTAAAGCGGATAAAAATTATGGTTGAGGGGAAGGAACTACTTGCGCCTTGTCCTGATATAAAGGTCAGATACTTCGTTGATAAACACCGCAGTCATCAAAAAATCACGCTGTAAAAGTGGTTAAAGCGAGTTCCCTTCCAAACCCCTCCAGATTCTCAGTATCTCTAGCTGAGTAAGCTTTGTTTCTCATTTCGCCCCAAAGACAAACGACACCAAAAACATGTCGCCGTTTCTCTTTGCTGTCGTTGCGCTCTGCGCAGTTGCTGTTCACGCTTTTCCTGGAGGTAACAACTAATTCTTCTTTTTTCAAAATTCAAAGGATTTTAACACTTTTAGAATAAAAGAAAGGGAAACTATAAAGATTAGTTATTATTAAATAATTGACATAGAAAAAATGAAATTTTGTTTTAGATTCCTATATGCATCCAGATCATAGCTTTCAGAAACCATCGCTAACCCGCAATCCTAAAGCCGAACCGGAACGTAAGTACTACACTGAAAGATAACTAACAATTAAAATAAACTTTGTGTAAAGTTGGACAAGAAAAAGTGCACAAGTCTTTTATCAATTTAAAAAATATTACCAGTAGGCATCAGTGCTCCAAATTGGAAGTGCATTGGAACTTCCAATGCACTTTCCATTTTTTAATTTGGTGCATAGGTATTTCTTTAAAAAAATACGGCACTTTCAAGTAGTGAGAAAAACGCTCATTTTTATATCTTTATAACTTGACTATCTATACATTAAGCATGTAAAATAGTTCAGTACTACTACATGTGCACAACGCGTCATAAACAATGGTATTATTGATACAATATAGATGTTAATAAAGTTGTTTCTGTTGTGATGAGATTATAAGACAGTTAATTTTTAACCTGTAGCCTCTGAAACCTGGAGTAAGTTAGCTCAAGAAGCCTTGGCCAACAAGTTGAAAGAAGAAAAAATTGTTGCACAGGCTAAAAATGTTATCATATTCTTGGGCGATGGTTGGGGTGTTACGACACAGACTGCTGCTCGTATTCTTAAAGGACAAGAAGTGGACAATGTGACCTTCGGAGAGGAAGGATGGCTTCATGTGGATAGCTTTCCACATTCTGGAACCTCTAAAGTAATTGATCAATTTTTCATTTTCTTTAAGAATGAATAGAAGGATGAGGTTTAATTAAATATGTTTAAAATTATATCATTTAATTTCAGACCTTCTGCTCAGACAAGCAAGTAGGTAAGTGTCGTATTCCAGCTATTATTTATTTAGATTATTCGTACGAAAACCAATGATTATACATATTAGGTTACTTATATTGTATTTGAGAACAGTTGAACTATTATACCTAGTTCATAAGTTGACTGAGCACATGTATTGTTTTTACAGCGGATTCGGCATGCTCAGCTACCGCTTATCTTTTGCGGTGTAAAGGCTAACGAAGGGACAGCCGGAGTAACAGCAGCCGTGAAAAGACACGACTGCATTGCACAAAATGACAAAGCCAATCATGTGTCATCCATTTTAGCTTGGGCTCAGGTACGCATTTTATTTTTTTTAAACCATTTAAAAATGAGTTTTTTTTGTGCATTGAACTGAATACTAAATTGCTTTTGTGAAATTCTTTCAGGCTGCTGGAAAATCTACTGGTGTTGTAACGACTACTCGTATTACGCACGCTAGTCCTTCAGGTAGCGAATTCACAGCGCATTTAAATCGGATTTAAAAGTTATCTGATCCAAATCCGTATTCACTTACAGTTGGATTTAAATAAATCGGATATAAAAATTATCTAAATCAAATCCGTATTCAAGAAATAATGGATTTAAACAACCATTGAAAATTTAAACCCAATTATCATGTGGATACGCATTAAACCAAATGGTATTCACACTTTTCGATTAGCTTAGCCAAATTTCGAACAAAAATCAATCCTGCTTTCTAGCTGGATTTGTAATCTAAAATACATACAAACGCACACAAAGTGCAACGGATGAGTTACCGCCGCTACCCACTTGATTCCAAGCGTTTTTCATTAATCCTATATCTAATCCTTAGCTAATCACGAATTGAAGCGTGAATACCAAAGTTAATCGCGATTAGATTACGAATTATAAATCCTTATCCAAACCCAATTTCTGTGTTCTCCTCACAGGAACTTACGCTCATATTGCTAACCGTGATTGGGAATGTGACTCAGACATTAAAAGATTAGGTGGGGATCCAGACAATTGCGATGACATTGCTGAACAATTAATCCTTGCTGAACCTGGCAAGAACATAAATGTAAGTGACACTAAAATCATGATTATACCTGTGCAAAATGTTTCATTCTTCATTGTAATATTTGCAATTTACCGCAATTTACATTGAAACCATTGAAATATTTTGAAATCATTTGTAGGTAATCATGGGAGGAGGTCGTGGCAAGTTTTTAAGGCAAGATACTATCGATAGCGAAGGAAAGGCTGGACTTCGAGGCGATGGAAAAGATCTTGTTGAAATTTGGAAACAGCAAACTTCAGGCTCCAATGCCTCGTACATAGAATCTTTGGACCAGCTTGCAAGCATCGATGTATCACGCACTGATTATTTGTTGGGACTCTTCGCAAGTGACCACATTGCTTATTATCATGAGATAAATTTAACAACTGGGAAAAATAATTTCACAAAAGTGTCAATTTTGAAGTAAATATTAACTGCTGGTATATATTTTTATTTTATAGGTGGTAGGATTGGTAAGTTGCCCAATGACGAAATTGAATTTTAACAATATTTAGTTCACAGATGCACACAACCAATGGGTTAAACAGGTCAAGTCTAATCCTAATCATGTTTTACATTGTAAAAATTAGATCATGCCCATCACGAAAATTTCGGTCTTCGGTCGCTGTGGGAGGCATGTTGAATTTGATAGAGCAATTAAGCAAGGAGACGATATGACCAATGACAACGATACCTTGATCGTAGTTACTGCTGATCACTCTCACGCTTTCAGCTTTGCTGGATACCCTTCTCGCGGAAGCGTAATAACCGGCGAAGCTGGAATGGGAAATGACAGCATGCCCTATCAAACCCTAAATTACGCCAATGGACCAGGATGGAGAGGTTTCAAAGACAACAAAAGACACAACGTTACCGAGGATGGAGACGAGGTTCATAGTCTGACATACAGACAGAACTCCTTAGTACCTTTGGGCAGTGACACTCATGGAGGCGAAGATGTCATGATTTTTGCGAAAGGACCATTTTCACACTTACTCAGCGGAGTCCAGCAGCAAAGTTACATTCCACATGCAATGGCGTATGCGTCTTGCGTTGGAACTGGTTTAAAATATTGCGATGAAGTTCAACAATGATCATCATCAACAGCCCAAGTTTTATAATCCCTTCTCGATATAAGTTGTATTTTACTACTTCACACGAAACGTACACACCCTCTCCATTTTACAAAAAAAAAACTTTAATTGACTCGCATTTTTATTTATACAAGATACAGATATAAATTTACAGACTAAATAACTCTTCATAGATTAAACAAATAAAGTTACACCTACACGTACTATGAATTATTTTTTGTATCTCAATCAAAATTTTTCATATATTTAAATTTTAACATATACACAACATTTTATACAATACTATAGCATAACATATAACATGCATACATGCACAACTTTGATTTGTCTTGGATTTTTACTGTTATTTATCGCCGTGTTTAATTGTAGTAGGTGTATGTTCCTATTTTTGTACATATTACATACATGTTGCGTGCTATTTAATACAGCATGTATTGACGTGAGTAAATCAAGGAACAAACACACAATAGGTTAGACTCTACCGATTTTTATCCAAACTTTTATTTAAATCTTGAATTTGAT
>JAHZNB010002398.1:0-10331 GCA_027744295.1 Callyntrura guangdongensis | reverse complement strand
TAGTATACCAGGTAGCCCAAAGTTGGGAAACTTTTTGATTTATTTGAAGTGAAAAAATGTTCAACACATTTTGATATTAAGACCCATAAACACATACATACACGTACCCATTCGTTATTCTACAATTGAAAGTCTCTCTTACCCTGTGGCCTATACCGTTGGTTATTAGAGAGAAAGCCACGCCCTCCCCTATGCGGTATTCAAGGTTCTCAACTGCTTCCGCTGTAGTAATCCAGCCCCTAAAAATAATAGGGAAATCGGAAGCGTAATATCCCGCATTGCTTCCTGAAGTCCAGTGAATGGCATTGCACACAACACGAAACGAAACTGCCAGCAGTAGAACACATGTTGGTGTATTCCCTTTTTACTGACAGCAGCAGAGAAAGAACGAAAACCCGAGAAAGGGTGAAAGCTAAACATACGCGGTAGCTCATGGTTGGTATTTGGTACTTCACAAAAGCATATCATTATAAGTGCTGGAAATGGTACATGTACGCTTCACAGTATCTACCCTTGAAGTTCATTTTCAACCTCATCAAGTACGCATTCTATCACCATCAAACGTGTATCACCAAACCAAAACCATCAAATTGAATTTGTATATAACTTCCCATCATTTCTTTTTTTCTTCAACATTTGCACAGTGACCTGTGCCCTGTGCAAGTCGGATCTAGTCGATTAAAATCAAGGTTTGTTTTAAGTAGTTGTTGAACGTCAAAATACCTTTTAAAGTAAATTTATTTAATGGGCGTACTACTCGACACTAGTCAAGTAAATAATCGCGTGATTTCTTTTATTTGGAGAACTATAATAATTAGTGAAATACAAAGTACATGATTGCCCACACACGTCCGATCGTCGAGAACCACTGTTGACGAACGACCGACACGTGTTGGTCAGACGGCCATTGTTGTTTAAAATGAACAGGCGTATTTGTTGTTTTATCGTTATAAGTTGTACGTATTGTTAAGAATGAAACAATTAAAGGAGTAAGTGCGAGTAATGTACTACAACAAAGTGCTTTAAAAATTTGTTTGCTGTGAAATTATTTTACGTGAAGAGTAAAGCTTACTACTGCTAAATGCCAATCATGTACAACAACGTCGAAAATTTGGACTTGGAGTCGATGAATCGACAATTTTTTGAATCTTCCCATTTTGAGTTCATGTCAGACTCCTTCTACAGTACCCATAATGAAAGTTCTAACGACTTGGAAGATTGTGGTCTTTTGGACGATGATTCACCTCTGTCCGGATTGAGTGATCAAGAAAATAGTATCAGGACGAGGAGGAGGAGAAAACGATGTCCCCAGCAGCAAGAACGACCGTGGAACAGAGACTAGAGGTCCTGTCCCAGAACCGCCAAAGAAGGTTGTAATTCAGAGTCATCGAGGTTAGTTACATTACCTGATTTTATCTTATCTGCTTCAGTTCACAATGATGCTGTTTACAATGCTTAGGTAAATATTTGGATAAAATGAGCATGTGCCGATAATAATATTGTCCATTTCAAAAAGTTTTTTTCTTCCTCCCAGGCGAATTCGGTCCTATTGGAGGTCATTCCTTGTCTTGGTCTACCGAGAAGGGTCACTTTAATAGTTCCATTATGGTGGCTAAGGTGTGGACTCCGGAAGATCCGAGAGGTGGTCGCTCATCAGCCACCATGTTTTGTGACACGTGAGATATTGGATAGTTGTGAAAAGTGCAAAAAAACTATCCACCTTTTTAAATCCTTTAAAGTTTCGAGAAAAGGGAAAAAGGTATCGCAGTTACTTTTTTTATTGTAAACATATATTTATTTCGTTTCTGTGATTGCGTTCATATGTAAATGCTTTAAATTCTATTAAGATACACTACAGTGCAATTTTATTTTAGTACCGTTTTCCGTGCTATTGTCAATACCAAATGAGTATGAAATTATTTTATAAAGAGATTATCGACATTTTGGTGTAATTATATTTAATAACTTAAATTACTGTAATTATAAGGATCAGTAAATTTTTAAACACTACGTATTTAGTAAAGACTAAAGCTTAATTCATATATTATCACTATATACGGTGTATCACATTTTGTATTTCGGTGCATTGTTTATAAAGTGCATCTTTTCTTCCATCCAAGCATCATTAATTTTGTTGCATAAACAGTAAACCAACACGCGTTCCAGTTCTGGGGCATTCTGAGACACAAATCATGATCAAACTTTCTTGAGCTTTGCTCCAACTAATCGTCGTACATAGAACTAATTTACATTTTATCACGGCATTTTGTGACAAAATAGTTCAGTCCTTTTAGACTTCATTTTTACTTTGAAAGCTTACCAGGATATAAAATCGATATTTCCCCAGCAAATAACTTAGGAGTATAATTCTACACCTAAAATGTGCACCAAGGTAGTAGTACATAGGAGGTTTCATGTAATGATGAAAGATGACATACTCACGAAATAAACATTTTTGTCTGATGTTTGAATGTGTGTATTATATACACAACCAGTAGTCTTAAGTTCATGCGACCATTATAAAAGCGACGACGATATAAAGATCTGGTTTGAATGTGAAACATGTTACTACGAACAAGCTGAACGTAATATAGATCTAACAAGAAAAATCTTCCTGACCCCCGGAACAGTTCGCTTTAGGTAAGGAGCAGCACAGTAACAGCCCTATGGGCTTTGCTTCATCACACACAGTTACCGCGTCCTTCTCTTTACTATATTTTTATTTCCCTTCATCTCCTTACATTTTCCCTTTTGAGGATTCAAACGGAATAATGACGACAGCAGCGCTTTGTTGTTGTTCGTGAGAAGTTGCTAGGCTGAAGGAATGGCACAGGTGTCACCTTTCCCAGAACTTACTTTTTAAAAAGGAGAAAATTGTAGAAAAGCGTTCTATTTTTGTAGAGAACATCATGCTAGTTCTCGGGAAAGTATACCAATTTTGTCATATTGTCAGAACATTCTATTCAGCTTCATAGAACCGATGTATAGTGCATACATACGTTGCCTGTATTCTCCGCTTTCAATCACTTCACGACTCCATACTCTAACGTGTGTAGCTTATAATAACCTTTCAAAATAACTTACAATTTTTCTTATCAAAATCATAATTTGACAACGCCAAACTGTAGTAAATTTATGTAGCAAAGCAAGACTATATGGTACAATACAATCGAATACAAAATCGATACAAAATCTTTAATGAAGGCAATTACCGTTTATTATAATTTTTAAATACGATGACAAAGTAGAACCAACTCCCCGGATAATGTCCCAAGTGTGCCTGAAATGTTGTGTTGAGTTGTTGTAAAAATGAAGTCACGGCATATTTTTGAAAGCTCGGATTGAAAAGAAAATAATAATTACGCACGCGACTCTTCCGTGACCTAACTAATACGAATAGCGAAAAACAACTGTTTTTTAAAGATAACGGACAACTTGCTAGAAACGAAAGTTTGGAGAACTGCTTTGCTGCCATTTCGAATGGCACAAGCTTAGATTGGTACGTTGTGTTAGGGGGACTTCAAAATAAAGGTAAATGGACTATACGGCATGATTTCACCTTGTTTAACTGTTCATACACACACGCTTCCTCGTATTGCACGCCTGCTTGTGGCACTTTTGACTCAATCAACATTTTTTTATTTGAATACCAAAGTTTGCATTCAAACTGAACAAAATCCATCATGCGTTTTGATTGGCACTATAGGGGGAAATTGTTAAAAAAAACAAGTAGATATGTTGATGACTGGAAAAATATGCACCTGACCGGATGTGTTGTTACATCAGTAAACATTAAGATACTACTATTGTCCAAGTAGAGTTCGAGATCGAGTGTTCTCATATGTATTTTGCCATGCACTTCCAAAATGAATGATACAGGGGATGAATCACTGATGATATTTTTTGTAATTTCTTAAATACTGTAAACTATAACAAATCCCTCTTTTTATTTCAATCTCTTCTCGTAAAGTACGTGTATCTCCGCTTATAATTCACGTACAAAATATTCTCCAAAGTACCGAAAAATTAGTTTAACCTGAATTTCAAATGTATTTCTTTACATTTGACAATTTGAAGGAGGATACTCCAACTGATATTTATTTTACGTGTACGAGAAATCTCATTATCGACTTTCTGTCCTCTCGTATCCACTATTTTTACTGATTTCAAGTCAACACACTTGATATTGCCATTTTGGAAAGGCTACATTAAATTGCGTCGCTTTTCCCTTTCGGACATTTGTTCTTGTGACGAGTTACAGTACAAAATTGTTTGTTTTGAAAACAAAAATGTTGACTCACGTTATCTACCTCCTTCATTAACTTTCCGTAACTATTATTACAATTTTATTACAAAAATTCTTCTGCCGTGCTCCATTTGAAATAAATAGGCAGCTTTAACATAATATTGGGTAGTTCCATCAAATACAATGTCATTTTGCCAGAAAGATTTGTTGTTTTTTGCCGCTGGGTAAACAACAAAAGAAGTTATTTTCCTAAAATGCTAACTGTATACTCGCAAATAAATTGTATAAAAGTACATTTGACAAAGTTGCTCGCAGCTTTGTGTGCATTTGTAAAAAAAAAGAACGTTCATGCAGTTATCTGGGTTGTTGTAGTGTAGATTCATCGTAGAACGTATTCATCTAAATATAGCGTTCTAGCAAAGTTTGTCCGAGGAAAATATCTATTTCAGTATTACCTTACCATTAATTGCAACAGTCACTTCAAATCAGTAATAATTTTATTACAGTTTAAGTACTGGGGAGGCTATTGTATTCATTCAACCCAACAGAATTGTGCTTCACCGCACTCATATAAACCTCAACATTCACTGGAGCATACAATGAAATATTATGGCGATGGGACAAAGATGAAGTTCACAGATTAAAGATTGTTTTCAAAGCACTTGATCAATATGATGATGCTCATGGGAGTAATTCTTTCTTTGAAATTAATGCTCCATATTTCACGATCCCGACACGCAACCGACAACACAACGACAGATCCTGATTCATGTTGAGTACGTCCAGAATAGGTAAGTTGGGTACAACAAAAACAAAAGTATAAAAAAATATGTGTGCACCACTTTTTTTTTAAATGGGAGTACTGGAGCAACACTTTAAATAGTGTTTACAAAATCGACACAATGAAGAGAATAAAAGCAAACCGGGAATCCAGCTGCGCACAGTTTACAAATTATCGACTAATGCCTCTATGTCTCATCCCTCATTCAATCATTTTTCTCCCTGCTTCCCTCTCTATGAAACTGAAAACTCATCTATTTCTCATAATATCACACTTGTGTGCTCTTCCTTTATTATTCTTTGTACTACGCTTTTTATTATCTAATTCTGCTGGCTCCCCTCTTTCCTGTGGCAAACCTCGACAATGAATTTGCCCACTCATCATCGTCATCCTTCGGTCTGTCCTTTTTGCGTCTCCTTTACTCGAACAAAAATTGCCGGACCTATTTCACTCCGTAGATTTCGTATAACACCTTCACGCTCACTTTCTAATAGTTAATTCTTTCCTCTCTCTACTCTACAGCAATATTTACATGCCTATTTTGAAATGTCGTTCCCCTGTAAAAACCAAGCCGTGTGTACGCGTTTATACGTATTGCATCTCCTTTCATCCACACAGGATTCACCAAGTGAGCTGTTTGATTTACCTCTTCCGCGTGCCATTGTTATTTTGGATTAGCATATCATTTCGAAAGAAAATTCAACTCAGCATAGGATCAAAATTATGCGTTGTGTGATATCTGGCAAATATGGTATCATGTATATCTCTGCTTACTACAGTGCGGTTATATTACTTTGATTACTTTTCAGATTTAAAATTAAATATAAGCTGGGCATCACGAACTATGTTTTAAACAAATACCTGTTTCAAAGCTTTCAAAGATACGTCTACCTCAAAGACAGCTTTTGAAATGAACAGCAAAACAGGATCAATTCAACATTTTTATTTTGTGCCTATGTATTAAATTTTAAGTTTACCGTTGAGATTTTAGTTATGCTACCGTGTTGTTCGAGGCTTAGACAACACGCAATCGTTGACTTTTAACTGGATAATGCTGAATATTTTATAAAAATCATTTTTGTATTTTGGGTGATGTGTAATATTGTAAAGCAAAAGCACAATGGCAGTAGTCACATAAATAAAGTAGAATAGTTACGGCACACGCAAAGTAACCTTCCGATTAAAACTGAGAGACTGTAGAGAAAAAACCAGACGCACACACATGCAAACACGATGATAACGATGAAAAGAAGGGCTCGTGGTGATATTATTTACAACCAAACATGGGGACATTCATTAGGAAATATATTATTATGAAACAGTGGGTGGCAGACACCCAGTAATCAACTTTGTACACGACAACCTCAAAATGTGCGGCGTGTGTTTCTCGTTGTTAACAACTGACTTTATGCATGTGTCATAAGTCCCAGGTTAGTTGGAGCAAGCCAGCAAACACACTTACAACGGAAAAATACAACAATAACACACGCGTACAGTAACAATACAATACAATAGTACAGTCGCAACGGGGAAATGTATTAATAATAATAAAGAACAAGAAACAAAATGAACAATTGACTTTTCCCAACATAACTCACCACCGTGACAGCTGTATTTCGTAAGTTTTTGGAGAAAAACATCAGTTTTTGTGTAAAATGGGGACAATAATGGGGGCCAATGGATTGTTTGAGGGTTGAAGGAAGAAGAGGATGAAACCAGATAACACTTTTATTGTAGTTTTGTGTGTAATATTGTTATTATTACATTCATTTTTTGCGGTTGGTTGATTGTTGCTTAAGGTAGAAACAGTCGAAAAACAAGGAAAGTTTCAATGAAAATCCCAGTCCTATGGGGTGTACGGTAGCATGGTAGCCTACAACAGAGAGTAAGGTTGGCTATATATTACGCTGCTTACTATTTGTGTAAGTAAAGTAGTAGTAATGGTGGCAAATGTAGTGGTTTATGCACCCGCACGCTCATGAACCTAAAAAACTGAAACATGATATGACGCCTGAACAATTGTTGATTAAGTCATCAATATTGATGCCACATTCACAATATTTTTTTGGAATAAAAGGTATTACATACGTTCAAAGTCACACGTACAACATTCTTATTGATTTAACTGATTCATGGGTTTTCTGGAAAAAGAGATGTGGAAAAAACTTGAATAAATGTAATGGCAATGTATCATACACCCTGGATGACAGCTCTCAACAATATACACAATAATGGTAAAACTAAGGGTTTTTTGTGTTTCACGACAATCTTCATTCAAGAGTGTGATTAGGGATTCTTGATAATGAATGAAAGGGCATGAGTTTCCAAAAATTGGTGAAAATGATGAAACATTTTTTCCACAATAAGGGTTTTTACATTTAGCAAAAAGGGCATCGTTATAGGGCGTACTTTATTCTTTTACATATTGCATAGTGGTGATGTATGGATGAAATATTTCACCGATTCCAGTGTTAAAGTTCACTGATTTTACACAGAAAGCTGGTGAGAACTTTAATTAAATAATGAATTAACACCAAATTTTTACAATGTGGAGGTATACAGTTTAACCAACTTGCTAAAAAACGTTATAAATTAAAATTGTATTAATCAAATCAATGACATAATGTAAAAGCTCGCCCCAAACAATGCTTCATATAATTTTCCTCATGATTCCGAGTTTTACTTGGCTTGGTAGATATCATTGTAATACAATCTTTGTTGCTTTGCTTTAAGGTAAAATAATCCATATACTTTGTTTGTATGTGTACAAAGCTTAAAAAATCTTGCCCCAGGTTTTACTCTATTTACTTTAGCAATGTACTTGTCCCCCGAACAGTCTCGGTATAAACTTATATGGTGTTACTTGCACACAAGGACAACTTATCTCCTCGTATAGCTTTTTCAAACTGTAAATAAACATTTCAAATATGTACAAGAGCACATAATGCCTACGATTTAAAAATTTGAATTTGGTGAGCCCTTTGAACTAATCCGTGAACTCACCATCTTGCATTGTTATTTGTTCCATTCCCTTTTTTGCTTATATCGTGCCGGTGTCCGGGAATAAATGTTTATGTGCACAGCGGAGCAAGTCTCCACTCTTTCCATTTACCACCGGTATTGACAATTGACAACCCCATCTTTCTCCACACTTGCTTTTTTAACCAGAGGGTGAGTTGAGTTCATACAGATATACATACATATTTAGATGTGTGCAATGGAATACCAGATACCATGCAGACGTGGCACGAAATGGAAGGGAAAGCTTTCTCATATCCCCGAGGAAGAGCTGTACCAACTTTGCAAGCGGATGTGTTGATGATTACAGACAACGGGAAATGATGAATCAAATAAGATAAACTTTACACAAATCCCATCATTTTCCCCAATTATCCATGCTTCATTATATAACGTCATCAATGGGTAGTGAATGTAGTGTGCAGAGTAGAGGTAATAAAACAATAACAGTGTAAAGTTGGTATCGTTCAGACTTGCGATTTCACAAGCAACAAAAAGTTTTTGTTTAGTATTTGCATCTACGACACAACGGGTTACAATGTGGGACAAAAAGTGTTGGTAGAATATAAACCCAAACTTCAAACCCCTATAATGCATATGCAACTGAGCCAGTGGAACCGATCCAATTTGTTCAGGTCTGGCCACGTGTCTTAATGAATTTTTAAACTCTTTTGGTGAATCCTGTGTTGGTGTAAAAGCGTGATAACTGGTCATCAATCGACTGGAACTTAATACTTCCGCTCTTAAATTGCATGATCAATTACATGTTTGAGCAGATGCGTATGCTTGAAAACTATGTCAGAAAATACCTTCGTTTTTGGAATATTTACAAATTATTTTTATTCATCATAATTTGCGCTGTGTATTTTTTTACATGATTCAATGGGGCAACAAAATGTGTTTTTACGGCCCGCAGGAGTCTGGGTTCCATGGAACGGGAGATAAATTTTCTAGACTGACCCTTTTTCGAAACTTTTCTGATTGAGATTCAATTACATGTTTGAGCAGATGCGTATGCTTGAAAACTATGTCAGAAAATACCTTAGTTTTTGGAATATTTACAAATTATTTTTATTCATCATAATTTGCGCTGTGTATTTTTTCTTACATGATTCAATGGGGGAACAAAATGTGTTTTTACCGCCCGCAGGAGTCTGGGTTCCATGGAACGGGAGATAAATTTTCTAGACTGACCCTTTTTCGAAACTTTTCTGATTGAGAGCCGTTATAAAAAAGTGGATATTCGGTAACATTTTCATTTAAAAGACCAAATGTTTAATTTTCACTGACGTCAAATACATATTTGTCCTGGGTGACTTTTGGATCCCAAAGGAATCTAAATTTTCTGATCTAAATTAAGGGGGGGGGCCACGAGGTACTACTATAACTATGGCCCAGCAGATCTTAAATAGGTTGTAATAATTAAAATATAATGTAAATGTGCTTTTTGCCACAAAAGTGCACTAATTCGACATGACTAATTCGAGTAGTTTGTCGAAACCAGTCGAAACCACCGTTTGTTTCAAACTGAACTCAGGGACCAAAGTTCTAAATTAAAAAGAGGTAAAAGGTACAGAAAGAAAAAACGTAAAAGTATATAAATACATGTACATATGTAGTACACACTGTGTACCACTTGTTTAAAGTATGTACATGCGTATTTTGTATAACCTGTTTCAAAGTAACAATAATTAGTATGAAGAATAATAAACTCTTACCACACAACTTTTGCGGCAGCAGCTTTAGTCTTAAACGGAATAATAAAGATTGCCATTCTGTTTGTTTTACTTCCCACTCTAAGAGAAAGCATATGTCCCTAAAAGTTGTTGCTTCTGAGCGATATCTATTCAATCAATGTCGTAAAAAATTATAACGGCTTGTAGTCAAACTATTGTCTCTTTGATAACCTTTTGTGTTTGCATTTTAAAGTAACATGAAATCATTGTGCGTGAATTTCCTGGCAAAGTTGAATTCTGTTTCTTATATGGAGTGTCCAAAATCTTGCTGCCAACTCAGGGTATTTTTCATTCAACGTTTTATAGACAACAACAGCAGCGAAGCTCTAGAAATCATATCAAAGATGAGATATAACTCAATTATGCTCGGTAAGAATTGTTTGATATTGCTTGATTTCAAATCAAAAGAAGCTGCCATTACATTTACTATTCCGAACCATATAACGATGTACAGAAAAAATACAAATTGCATGACACTTTTTCCGTTGATGATGCAATGCTGCACACATTTTTGTATCAATCAATGTATATTACTATTACTGCCACAATT
>JAHZNB010002397.1:0-10431 GCA_027744295.1 Callyntrura guangdongensis | reverse complement strand
AAACACAAAACACCAAAATTGCTGGCATGAAGAACGAAAAGGATATATCTACCTACCTTAGATTTTATACTGGTGGTATCCCTATTTAAACACAAGTTGAAAACGATATTATTAGGGATGATGAAAACTGGTCACTCTTGAAACACTGTTTTTTTAAGTGACAGTAGGCACATAAACCATTTATTTAGGACCAGCCTCTGGAACTATATAATTATGATTTGTCGTTTCCGGCCGTACGTCCGTCCAGCAGTAGCAGTCCGTTCATTGGCACGACTTTTGAAGGTGAAGGAATTTTCGCCAATCGTTAGGGTTAGCCAATAGCTCAGTGCTTGTGGATGAGCATTCGGTTGGGGTCAACCTCCTGGGGTCAAAGAAGGTTTTATTTCAAATTCAACCTGTTACTTCAGGCTAAAAAGTTGGTGTACAAATACCTGATGAATAGAAATGACGTTTAACTCAGAATGGTTGATCACTTCGATTCCCATGCGCCGTCAACATTTAAAAATTATGTAATCTATAACTCCAAAACGATTAATCCGTTTGAGATGGGGTTTTTTGACAATCTACTTGTAAATACAAAGGCTTTAAGATAACACATGTCACCATGACTTGTCTGTGACGCCATATTGGGACAGAAACAGGAAGTCCCTTTGAGTTTCTTTGACTTTTATCACGACACCAAAAGTAATTTTGGGGTGACACAAGGTGACCCCATAAGGCACCGATAGGTCTTAACACATGTCAGCATGACTTGTCTGTGACGCCATATTGGGACAGAAACAGGAAGTCCCTTTGAGTTTCTTTGACTTTTATCACACCAAAAGTGATTTTGGGGTGACACAAGGTGACCCCATAAGGCACCCATAGGTCTTCAAAGGCAAACTGCGGTAAATCATATACCGTTACATAATTTGACGTTCTATTTTCAAAAATCGATACATCATCCCTTAAACTGAATCATTTTGAAACTTAAGGGTGGCGTCACTTAACGCCCGGACGGCTTCAAATGTAACACTGGTAACTCGTCCCCTAAAACATTCCCTCGTGATTTTAAAATCTCTAGGTGTCGCTACTTAACAATAAGGAAATCAGATAGTATCTTCGCCCCCTTTGCTTCTGATATTATTTGTAGATTTATTTGAAAGGAAACTTATTTTAACAATAAATGTATGCTGCTATATATCATCGCTTTTGAAACGTGTACCAACATATTTGGTCATACCACCCCATTATCGTCATCATCTAATCTTACCGTAAAACCAAGAGGATAACAACAATATTAATTTGCTAAAAATGTACAGTATGCAGTTGTTGTTGTGTCATTGTGACACAGATAATATATGTGAGCTACCATTTCATTAGGTACCCGTTTGCAGCAGGAATAAGTGTGTGTCATGTGTGTACTGTGTACTCTTATGAATTATCGTGCGTGCATTATTGGTATGTCTTTATATTTCGATAAAAAGCGAAATAATAACATATTATATATCTGTCTTAATAATATTTTCATAGGATTGCGTTGTAATGACGTTACTATTGACCGTTCTACCAGTACCGGTGTATGCAATCATAATCATCATTTGAAAAGAATATCTCTGCAATAATAAGTAAATTGAACTATCACTTATAAGCTAACCTTTTTCTGCTAGGTAAATAAGCAACCTGATAGAATCGACTGCAGTGGCAAAGAAAAAGCTGTGCACTGTATACAAGTATCAGATCAGCAGAAAGGCAGTTTGTGCTGTTACAGTTATAAATTATAAACTTGTTGAGTGCACTACTCTCGCGTTTACTAGACTGTTGGTAACATTTTTTTAGATAGTTGGATTGTAGCAGAGCATGGCAGGCCATCGGTGGTCTTAGTCTTGTTGTGACCGGTGACCAGGTGGGGCTAAAACTTGGTCGGTGACCTGGTGGCCTGAAAATACAAGCCACCGGTGCGTGACCTTTTACTTTTGTTGTGACCTGAAAATTAGTCGGTGGCCGGTGGTTTAAGGCTACTGGTGGGATGCCGAGATCTGGATAGTATAGGTACTCATTATCATGTAGGTAACGTTCGTCTGCTTCTACTCTTCTAATTTTTTTGTGGTAATCATAAAATAGTTATTTACCTCGCTTTAAAGGAATATTATCATCACAACAAGTCTGAAGCGAAGACGCAAACGAAATGATTTTTTACGAGTCAGTCGCTCCTACAACACACACAGTAGCTTCAATCGTACTGTGTTCGGTGGTACTTGAGTAGTTTTTAAGAGCCCTTATCATTCTCTCTGCTAATTAAAGCATAAAAAAGCAAGCAAGAATGTGGTGAAGTGATACCCTTCAATCGTACAACAGAGATGAGGGAGTTGGGAGAATAAATGGTTGCTCTATAGGAGGCTGCTGTATGCATAAAAATGTTTGAATTTGAATGAAATAAAAATTACAACTACGAGTTCATCAGCATTGCTTAGTATTGTCCCACCGTCAAGAGTTCTACTCATCAAACCCATTCAACTTGTCTTTAGTTTGATGTGTGGAGAGGATTTTTTGTGGTTGTTGTAAAATCTCTGTGTAACGACGTACTACGTGTTCGATGCTAGTATGAGGGGACGAAAATGCAAAAGTACCATTGCACAAGAAACTTCACGTTGTCTGTCTGTCCAAGCGATATATTTAGAATGGCAAGGGACTTTGAAATTGTTTTCCCCTTATCGATAGTACATAGTTTCTGGTGAAGTGTTCGGTTATTTAAGACGGGATCTCATGAATCGATCTTGTCCATTCTCTTGGGATACAAGTACCTTATGGTAATCTCCTTTACTGGGCAGAAGGTTTAACAGGTCATCTGGGTAAATGGGCATTTAGAAAAAACGTTATCTCAGCAAGAACCTGTTATCAGATCTGGACATTTGGTGTACAAGTGCCTTCTGGCGTCTTCTATTTTTTGACAAAATTTTGGCTTGAGGGACAAGGTCATTGATATTCTTGATGATATTTCAATTTAAGCTTTCGTTACTTTCCTATGACCCTGTTATTTAGGGTCTGTTTATTTTTGCATTACAAAAATATTATTGTCTACATTTTTGTTGTTGCGTTCGTTATGAATTATTTAGAAATAGTAATTTTAATTTAAATATATCTGAACCATGCGGTAGCATACATGCATAAAGAAAAGTAGTGAGAGGAGATTGGACTTCCGAAAATAATTTAGAATGACTGCAAGTAAAGCGAACTGTAAAAAACAAAGCGAATAATGGGAATTGTTGTCATTGTCTTGAAAAGAAAAAGATACAAATTAAACGAGCCCAATTTTTTGTGTGTGATGAAATGACATTTAAATAAATGGATGTTAGTGTTTTACCGCTCGCTGAATTTCAATGAGTATAAATTATTTTGCGGTGGCAGCTACAGCAGCAGTGACCTGTCAATCAAAAATGAAATAAAATAAATAATTATGAAAAAGTCCTTGTAATAATACTACAAAATAGAAAGACAGGGAGAGAGAGAGGGGCCTTCGCTTGTTGGAAAAGAAAGCTTTTGCTGAGATTACTCCAAAATACTTTAGGTAGAACGGTTACTTGCGGCTTAGTGAAACAAATATGGGTAGCTAAAAGATTTTTATAGTTAACTTGTAATTTGAGGGGATACACCTTTGTGAGTTAATTTTTTGAAAGTAACAATGCCAGGGGACAAATCTTTGGAAAGCATTTAATATCTGGCTTGTACCACATCGGCTTTATTATCATCAGTATTAAGTCATTGTGGAAGAAATTATAAAGTTGATGGAGGTACTGGAGGACTTGAAGCAAACTTTCAACGCGAGAACAAGCGTAAAATATTTGCACGAATGCTGAGCCATGTAGATCATTTTAATATCTGAATCTCGTATGACAAGTTCGGTTGAGAAGAAATGTTGTTGTGCTCAATTTGACGAAAGAAAAGCCCGCTACCACAGCTGCTGTGGCTCGTAAACTAGATTTCAGATAAAAACGATTTTTCAGTACTGCTATGCTACAACTTGTAGCATAGCAGTACTTGCTACAAGGGTAGGCATTCTGTTGTTGACTTGTTTTATCATCTAGTGTCCTAGAGACTATCATATCATGAGTCATGAATCATGACTGACTTGGCTACGTCAGAGCTGGGCATCCCACCGGTGGCCTAAGGCCACCGGCCACCAACCTTGAACAGGCTACCTTAATATTTTAAGGTCACCGACTAACTTTCAGGCCACCGGTGGTGGTCTTCTCTGCTCTGGACTTCTTATTATTAGATTTTCTGTTCTGACATTTGTTCGGATAGAAAGAATTACTAAAATACAATATTGCAAAGAACAGGGGTAGTGCATATATAAAGCCAATATAAAAGTCAATTTTTAAGACTTTTCCCATGTCAACGCACGTCGTTGGAACAGAATAAATAAACACTAATAGTATCAACCTGATAAGGGCTGCTTCCTTAATAGCCAATGCTCCCATATGCACGGCACCTTATAGACGTGAAATGTAAAGAGTGTTTAGAATGTAGATATAGGCATCGAGGTTTGCGCTGTCCACCTGCACTCATTATTATCATGAAATATGATGCAATGCTGGCAAATAGACTCGTCACAGACTCACAACACTGCAAAATTACACAATATAATTGTTGTTTTTATTACAAACTTTGCGTTGCTGCGGTAAATCGTGTGTGTATGTAAGTTTGAAGAAGCACAATTTTTTGCTAACAATTATTCATTGCTCTGCATTCCTACATGTAAGCACACGTTTTTTGACAAACGGCTGACTATAGTTAGAGTTTACTTTTTATATAGTTGCGTCTTTTCAAGTGACAGGATTAGGTAGGTATTTTTTCTTTGGCAAGAAAGAACCGTAATATATTTTCCAACATGTGTCAGCATGACCATCATTGTTCTAGCAAGGACACAATGACACAGTGTATTGTGAGCGATACCAAAGTTATTTTGCCATTTCGCTAATCTCATTACGACGAAAAACAAAGTAACAACAAACTTGGACATCCTGTCCGGAGGAGCAAAGTTCTTTGCACTCAGATTCAGATTCCACCACACGAGCACCACCACCGCATCATATCGTCATTAACTTAGAAAAGCAGCATAGTGAACAGATCAAATGAATGGATATATTAAAAAGGACACTTTTTAATAATAATAATAAATAATGAAAAGGGTGCAAACCCTATTTTACAACTACTGAAAGAATCGAATATGGTGATGAGATTTGCCATAAACCACTATGGTGATGATGATGATGAAACTTTGACTACCCCTGGGGGTCAAAGGGGCATACCATTTTGGGTCCAACTTTGCAAACCGTCATAACTATTCATTAAGTATATGTATACCAAATTTCAATTATGGTGGTAGTTTGAAAAAATTGTGACCCCCGTTGACATCCAAAGAGGATCCCATTCCTACATCTTCGAACTCGTAAGAGCTATTGACCATATATGTATCGATTGCCAATTGCCAATAGCAATTTAAAATTCGTTTGTGGTCAAAAGTTATCGAGCCTACAGACACATGGACAGACAGAAAGACAATCCATTAACTACTGAATACTTAATCTTTCAGTAGTTCATATTTTATCTTCCTTGTTTCTTTTTTCATCTTTTACTATCGTTAGCAGCATGCATGGTGGTGGAAGGTTTTCTACATAACAACGACCAGTGACAGTTTTTAAAAGCTTTAATAGGTAGAAACGTGGTGAATGAATGCGTTGTCACGACTTGAGACTCATTTTATTATAATGCTTCGATTACCACAATATTCCTGTCATCTGTGTATGTGTTTTGTCATTTTGATTGTTAGCATGCACGTGTTTATGCTTTTCGAATTGTAAGAAAGAAGCCCTCTCGGCGCAGCAGAGCTATGATGTAACAGACAACCACGTCAATGACATCAAAATATAAATACACAATGACAACGCAACAACATGGCATTACTAGACAAGTACTCAAAGATAAAAAAGTTTATGATTCTTAATAAAAAAAAGCATTTTAGCTGCTTTACTCGATGATGCTGTTTAGAAGATGGTATTTACAGACGCTACATCGTAAACTATTTAGTTTGGACAGTATTACTGCTTTTGGGGTGAAGCGTGAGTGCAATTAAAGCCCAGGGCTTAGCCTTACTTTAAAACTGACTGTGAAGCTATCTAGCAAGTATAAGTAGAAAAAAATCATGATTAGGTATCCGGGTTGTGTGTGAAGCTGGAAAAAAGAATCGAATGTTGAACAAGTACAAAAATTGCATTCAAAGATTTTTTTATTTCTTTTGAATAGTAATTGGAGGTTCATTGACAACATTTATCACAATAACTAACTAGGCCATCCATATATTGTTTCATTTGTTCGTAATTGCAATTACCGTGTCTGACAGACGGAAATGTCATGTCATGTTCCTCAGCAATTGCTCTATGTAAGAAATATCTAACACGTGTGTATAAATAATTATATACCTGCTCTGCTATTAGGAATATTTTGAGCGAGTCTGTTTTCACAACAACCTCTCTATACGAAGACAGTTAAAAAAGTGAGCGATACAATCAAATACACAAACACACATTGATAAACGAAATGTTGTTCTTTTGTTATTATTACAAATTGTTCCGCTGGTTGAGAAGAAAATTATGAATTACTGTGTAAATAAGCTTGAAAAATTTGATTACTTTTAAATTATGATTCCTTTATAGACGCGTTTTATGTTCATAAATTATATAGTTGTGCCAATATTAGTAGACGTACATATGTGTGATATATTTTTGTTTTGATTAACGTTGCCGATGCGTTGTAGACAGCACAAACTAATGATGTACATCGTTAATATGAGAGGATTGAATAACACGCAAAATACCATTTCACAAGCATCCTCCTCACAGTTTGCGTTTTACAGTGATATTTCATTAAAAGTAAACAAGTCGTTGTGCAAAAAAAAACTAGATAAAAACACGTCTAACCATTTGAGAGACATGACATGACATGGCACGCAAAAATATGTAAATTGCAGAACGACACTTGATACTGTGCCACCTCTGTGAAGATATTCCCCCGGAGCGTGAGGCGAAAAATTTTATGCTCAGTTTTACTTTTAAAAACCAGGGCAAAGTTTACAAGAATGGCTTGAGACGATAAAACGTAAACTATTTGAAGAATGCAGCAAGTGATTGCAAAGCGAGGAACAGCAAAAACAGACGTGTTAGTAACATTGCGGAAGTCTTCAACGTCTTCAAGAAGCAGTAGAATTTGTTCCTCGAAAGAGAACAAACATTAGACTTTTCCACGTGTAAAAAAACGGTTCCACTTGTTTGCGTCGTCACAAAATAGATAGACAAAATTCTTTTGTGGAGGGAGACGATAATTGACGATTTGAAAAATGAATAACCCATTCATTCTTTTTATTTTTATCGTCTGTATAGTGTATATGCAATTGATTCAACTGATATGTAAGAAAAGTGTAAAGAGCTATTCACAAGATATAATTTTCCTTCGCCCCGAATATCACCAGCCACCAACATTGCGTGCACTACACTACGCACAAAACACCCACACAATAATGTTTGCAAGGCTCATCTGCTGAACTACATTTGAGTAAAATACTAAACGGAGGTTGTATGTAACCCAGCTGCCCCTCACGCTTCAATAGGTACTGGTGCATAGGCTTTATCTATTTATTATCATAATTACTACTTAGCGCTATTACTATTCTGATTTTCAAAACGATCCCTGCAAGTGAAGTAAGTATTTGCATGAGTATTTGAGTACTACAAGAAAAATTGTGATGTTTTCCATCTTTTCCATTTATAAATATAATTGCTGTCATAATCATGCTGATCGTTATTCGTTATCATCATCATCTAAAAGCTAGTAGTAACAGTGGTAATACGCGAAACCAACAAACTTTTTATTATTTGCGAGTATGTATCATAAAACTCTCATGACATGTGCGTGAAGGATTTATTATATGTACATAAAAATAAAAACGCCATTCGTGTGATTTTACAAGTATCACGCGTAGTGCTGCGTATGGAAGAAAGACATGGTAGTAGGAACTGGGGGAATGGTGGGGATAAATCCCAACAAGAATTCAGAGATTTAACATTACGTAGATTACAGGGTTTAAAATTACTTAACATTGACAACGGTATTTAACCAGACTTTTATTTAAATGAATGCAAAAATGCAACTGGGGGATGGTTGTAGACTTTTTTCTTCCGAACCCATTTACTCCCGAGGGTAATTTCGCTCCCCACCATATTTGCTCCTGTTATGGCCTTTTGTCTGAGCTTTTCTTCCCGAGCCTATTTTATTCTGTGGTACCTCATACCCTTCGGCATTCTCACTCTCACTCAATCTTTTATCATAATATAAACGGAACCAAAAGAAGCATCTTCAAAACCGTAAAAATTTCACTCACTCACGGTTCGAAGCTTAAAGTTGTCAATAAATTTCAAAAATATGCAGTCAACATATATCAACACCGAATAATCAATATACATTCATACAACCAGGCTACAATAAAAATAGACACTTTTTTGCACCGTTCAAAAAGGCTTATTATCTTAGAAGTGTGCATGAATTTAAGGAATACTTTCCCATGGATAAGGAGTCTCCCTTTCCTTTCTTAAAAACTCCCATTTAAAATGTATGGAGCAGATTTGAATGAACTGAATGAAATGTTATTAGCAGCAAGTAAGTATAATATCCTTGGCCAGGCTTTCTGAACAGTTTGCTGTACAAAAGTGAACACGAAAAGAGTTTTTCCTCACTGGTTTAATATTTTTCCTCTGCATTTTTAAACTTAGGATGGTAATCGTGGAATTTATGTGATACCACGATATACGATACGATTATGATCTTTATCATCATTATCATCATCGTAATGATAATATTTATTACTATCTGGTGTGTCTGCTCCTTCTTTTTTCTTCTCTGCCGGATTCATTCATCGTTCGTTGATGTACGTTTATAAACCCAGTACATATGTCTCGTAACACTGCATTTTGGTAGATTCTTATTCCCGTTGCGCTGCTGTTGTGTGGCTGCTGCAACACTTTTGACAGAAAGTGACATTTAAAGAGCTCCACTTTGTAAAAGACAGGAAAAGGATATTAACATTAAGAATTCAGCCGCAGCAGCAGTATCACAAAATGGTTGTACGTTTAAGTTCACCCATTCGTATCCCTTGTAAATGCTGCAGGCATGATGATAGGACTACGACACGGTTAGTGATTTGGGACATTCTTATCTACCTGTCTCTAAACTCCTGCCTTTAATAAAGTTCATTGAGAAAGATATTGAGATGATTATGACTTTGAAATTTGCAATAAGGTAATATGACAGCCATTTAATATCCAGATGAAAATTGCAGGGAATTTTATATACCACTAGTGTACCCGTACCCTAATATACCCTGCACCAACCAGCCTTTCTCACATTGCCTTGTGAAGATTATGAACCCAGAAAGGGCCAGTCAGTGACATTTTGTGCCGTTGTTTTGCTTTTTCACAGGGAATTCTTCAACTCAACTCAGCCATTCATTTTCATACATAAATTCTACACGAATTTCTTCATTGTGTCATTTTATCATCACAATGGGAAGATATGAATATTTAATGTTATTAGGCGTTATGTAATCCGTAAGGAGACAAAGTTACACCAGAGAGTAACGGTGCGGAGGGATAAAGGAAGATGATGACGGACACATTCTTCAACATAACAGCAACTTACTCATCTGTTTCTTCATCGTTATCCTTATACAATTTCCCCGAATCTTTCCATTATCAATCTACAGTGGGGTGAGGACGAAGAGAGTATAAAAAGCTTTCATATTTAGAGTTTCCGTCAAAATGAACCCTCGCTTCGTTCTCCACTTTTTTCTCTCACCCAGTTCATCTGTGCGTGTGTCAAATTCCAGGGGAGCTAAATCAAACAAAGCAGGCAAGATATATTATGAAATGATGATGATGAAGTTTTAGCTAGCGAAGCGAAAAGAAAAGGAAGAATGACTCAGCGAGCCAGTCAGGCAGAGAGAGAGAGAGAGAGAGAGAGAGAGAGAGAGATAGGGAGAGACGTACTAAACCACTTGATATTTATGTTTAGATGACATAGTACATCGTAAGCAACAGAGGAGTATTTGCTAGCTACAGTGCAGCAGACCTAGGCGGGACCCCTTTATCCCGGGATCCACTTTAAGCCGGTATCCCGGTGTCCCGCTACAAACCGGTATCCCAGGGTCCCGCTTCAAGCCGGTATCCGGGGGTCTCGAGGTGCTGCTTTAAGTAGGTATCCCAAGGTCCCGCCCAGGTCTGCAGTGCAGACTGCACTGTGCCGTACAAAATTGTATCAGTTTCTTTCTTTAAACTGTTGGTTTAGAAATCATATCGTATTACATTATGCAGAGTGCATTATGACATTACGCTCATCAAAAAG
>JAHZNB010002395.1:0-17246 GCA_027744295.1 Callyntrura guangdongensis | reverse complement strand
GAGATGATACATGGCATGTCATGTATAAATTGTAAAACGCATGCCACAACATGTTGCCTCATTGTCATTTTCCGACTCTTCATGGCATGCACATGCAAGTAACATGTTAATACTTCCAATTTACATCTGTGGAATAAACTGATAATCTCAGTCTGAGTCTGAGATAGAATTTTGTAATTGCCATGATAACCTGGGGAACTTAAAATATAATTAAGAACATACGCTGCTGACTGCTTGCCCGCCTGCCATACAACTCATCACGCAACGTCATTTGCTTTACATGTAAACCTGTTACTTTGAGTTACCCCGTCGACGACGGGCCGTCGTACTCTGAAACTACACGGTTATTTTTTTATAATCAGTAGGTAGTTTAAGAAATTCTCTATGATATGGTGATTAGGTTTGCCAAGAAAAGATAATTTTAAAGGCACTAAATTCGTTTCAAATAAAAACATTAACAAAAACACGTGTTATCAAATGATGTTTGACAAGTAAATAAATTTAAATCTGAATCTGAGTGTACGTTCTTAAATGTCCTCTTTTATGCATAGGCTACTTCATTTGAAAATCTAAAGTCTAAGGTAGTTTTGAAACTGAAGTTGGAGTTTCCTTTTATTCAGAAAACAATTTGTTTGAATTTTTTAAATTAATTTTTTATATAAACANTGAAACTGAAGTTGGAGTCCGCGGCTATCTACCGGGAGGGAACGGGCCTAAGTAAAAATCAACACCCATATTTTATTTACTGACATTTTATTGGCTCTTTGTAATCTTTACTGAACTTTCATCCATCTCACAATCATCTTAGATTCGTTTGGGTGAAACAATCTACAAATGTCTATACGAATCAAATATTGCGTTGTATTTAAATTCTTCTAAATATTCATAAAAAAATATTTCCATAAATACATATTTAAAAAAGGTGGAGTTAACTTTAGGGTACGGCCGAACCCGGTAGATTGAAGTGGTTTGAACTTTAGTTAAAACACTTCAATATAGCAAAACATAATAATAAATAAATTTTTGTAAACTGTAATGTAGGTGCATGCAGATGTATTGTAGTGTAGTGTAGTGTTGGCGTTAAAGTCAGCCAAATTAGTTTTAAAGTTTGACCCCCCATTTGACCCCCAAGGGGTCGACCCCAGATACTCATCTTCGAACTCATCCGAGCTATTGACCATATCTATCGATTGGCGAAAACAGAATTTCGAAATTCCTCGACCCCAGATGCTCATCTTCGAACTCATCCGAGCTATTGACCATATCTATCGATTGGCGAAAACAGAATTTCGAAATTCCTTTTCCTTCAAAAGTTATTGTGCAGACGGACGGCCGGACACGATGGAGGAAAATTATATAGTCACATAACATGTACCTAAATAATCAATACTGAATTCTTGCTGAATTTGTTATATAGGTTTGTTTGCAATGGACGCAATCGTATTGGACAGGGGCAATTTACGACAAAATTTGTCAGTGTCATCAATTTTTCATATTTATCAGCTAGTTTCTATATTCTTGATATAATAAATGACATGCATTTGCATGAGCTCATGTTTGGATCATCTTGTCACTATTCCCATGTCATGGCGCGTCATCGCATAGCATGTAATGAAAAGAGACATGACATGAATCTCCGCGTGTAAAGACAAGAGTACAACACTAGTGACGGACACAAACATCAAGACAAAAAATCAACAACATGTTTTGCCATTTTTGTATGTACTACAATATTTTATCATATTGCTTTGCTACATACCCACACGCATGCACCTGTTATTTGGAGGGGATACAAAAAAGTAGCTCAAGATCAATGCATTCCTAGGAGGAACTGATCGTGATCGTATTCCGTTAACGAACTAGTCTACTCAGTGGACGGTTAATCACCAGATCAGGCATGCCGTCATAAAGCGATCAAGTAAAATATGTACAAAGACAAGCATTATGATGTAGCATTTAACCGTCGCAGCGCCAGCATCTAAATAATCCCAAAAACAAGCGTGAAATTCCTCTGCTATGCAGCGTTAGTTTTCATACGCAGATTGTTTTTCAGTAACAGGTGCCTTGAGCAGTGACGACGGTCCTACAATTGCAACACAACAATAATGATATGTATGTTAAGGATGAACATGTGGTGCAATGTAGTGTGAAGAACAGTCTGCAAGCGTTCAAAAGGATGCGAGATACAAAACCCTAACGCTATTTTCCTTCTGTTCCAAAGACGCTGCTTCTTTACGTGAATGGTCAAATAAAAACCAGAACTAAAAAGTAAAAATGATAATATGTGCATAGTAAAATATTAAAATAATAACCGAGGTATTTGGAATATTTATGCAGAAAAACAATCCAACACTGTACTTGTAGTTTACGGCGAGGTAAACCACTAACCATCATCCCTTTTTACCAGTTAATGTTTTCATTCATTGGCTATTTTAGCTTGTGTCAACTCAAGGTGAAGAAAACATTGTAAACCATGTTATGGGTAGCGTGCATTTGATTTTGTACAAGCAACAAAAACATTTTGGGCGATTAGTTGGTGCGGCAGCGCGGCGTACTCTACGTACGTATTAGGCGAATTGCTTCCTTCTCTGTTTGTCCCGGTTCTTTATCTGGACGGAGTGAACTTCCTGTTAGTTGTATGAATGTAGTGTAGACACGTGTAAAACTTTGGTTTTGAACGAAGAATCTTAAAGTTAAAACTTTTATATTGGCTGAATGACCTCAGTTGATGGCACCATGAAGGTTAAAGTTGCTTTTGTAGATAGTGATTTGCAATGCTAACATGATGATAATTTATTTTATCTAAAATGTCCCTCGATAAACATTTTTCTGTGTATAATTTTTATGTACGTATCCTCCTTCCTAAAGAGTTTACGTAAAAAAATGCTGGTAATGGGAAATAAATATATACAAGTACAGTCACGTATACAGAAAGTTATAAAATGGATTTTTTGGAACCCACCCATAGCAGTTTACATTCTCTTGCAGTTTGTCAAAATATTATTTATTTTTTGTTTCATTTTTCTAATTATGAAATCAAAATAACAACGACCACCCATAAATTCAGATAAAAGGTCATCTGAAAACGTCAGAATGAAGTAAACGACAAGCAAATTACGACGACTTTGTGCTGTGAACTGGTTTGTTTGGTCAAAAATAAAGTTTTATTAATAAAAATAAGAAAATCTTATGACGATTGTTGATTGTATGGCAGGTACATAATTATGAATATACTTTACTTTTATTGTACAAAACTGGAAATGCCAACTAATAATAAAAATTAAAACTTGATCTCCTACAAAACTATATTTATGTCACAGGTAAACACAAGTATCGCCAGGTAATTCCAAAAACGAAGCATCATCGTCATCTTCAGGTTCCTTATAATAGGTTGGCGGTATACGTCGTTGCGCTTCCATTTCTGGATATTTACTAACTAGTTGTGTTAAACAGGAACTGCTAAGCTGCATACAAAAATATATAAACATTAGACAAATTGATTCTCTGGACACAAATGAAAATTTTTCATCCCCTTTAAAATTCCTTGGTACACTTACACATGATCGGCCAACATTTAAATGTCTTAAATTGGGCATATTTAAAAATGCGAGGTAGCCGGAAATATCAGTATAAGTGGCTTGATATTGGAGGTCAGGCATTGTTAACTTTTTCAAATCTAAATTAAAGATTACATTAATGTTAATCATTAATCTTGGACATTTTAAAATTATAACATTCCATCATTTTCTCCAGACAAATGCAAATGTTTGACGTGAAATAACAAAAATAACGACTCACTTTTCAAATCAGTCAGTCCTGCTCGGCCCTTTAATTCAGCTAACTGATCATCAGTAATTTTGGCGAGGTTCACGCCATCTCTCCACAGTCTGTCACAATGGCAGGGACTTATTCCCGTTAAAATAGGATCAATGCTCTTTTCATTCCGATCCCACAATGAAGGAAATTTCATAATAGTTAGCTCCTCCAAGTGGGCCATACTCTCAAAAATAACTTCCATCGCGTTTAATGTTTGTGAATACACAGAAATGTGCAATCTTTTTAAATTGGGAAACACCACGGCTGCCGTGGACATCATTCCTCTGTCACACAATTCGCCCGGTAATTTAAGCTCGGTCAGATGGCAGACTGGCGGCTTCCTTTGCTGAAAAAATTGACCCCATCTCAAATTTACTGTGGCCCAAATATTTACCCGGAGGGCTTGGAGTTGTGGAAGATTGTCATTATACGTAAAATCTCCAAATGCTACAGAATGCTTGGAAAATGCATCCGTCCCATCAATTTCCAATTCACATAGAGCGTTCATTTTTGGAAAAGATATCAGACAACTTGAATCCCTTTCTATGTAACTGAGTTTCAGTTTTTTCAGGTACGGTTGCACGGAGTCTAAAAATTGACGGAAGGACAGGAATGTAAATGTGGAGCCGCGAATGGCAATTTCCAGTGAGTCAACCCGAAGACCGGCGCATTCCAGACAGGAAAGAAGTGCATCGTAAATGTGCATATCCAGTTTCAAAAATTTTAAACTCCTTTGGAGTTGTTTGTATTGCTGAAAAATTGCGCTAATATTTGTCAATACAGCTTCACTCCCACATTCCACACTACCACGAAAGTCGCGCTGAAATCTAATACTAAGTTGCTGTAGATTTGGAGAAAGCTCAATGACATTTCGTAGTAGCGTTCCACGCACATCTTCAGATCCTTTCACAACCACCCGTCTGTCATCATAAACCAGTGTTTTCAAATTGGGAAACAGGTGTTTCGATGAGGACCTATTTTTATTGCTGGCGTTATGAAAAATGGGAACGTCCACCAAAGTGCTTCTCAAGTCTAGCCAAATGTCAAGGACCTCGAGCGTATTGTGAAACGTCTGAAAAAAGTCGGTGATTACAGGGGCATAGATGGGTTGAAACACCTCTTGACATAGGCGAAACTTTGTAAATGGACATGGCCACACGGTCAATGACGCGTAATCTTCTCGCGTTTTTGTCTTTCTGGTATTCCTTCGGTGAGGATTATTTTTACAAAGTTTAATCAATCTCCGGAATTTTGGTACACTAGTGGAATAGCTGCCAACTTCAACCTGTTGCTTGGATTTGTACAATGTGGATGCAATTTCATTCCACAGTCTGCAAACAAGACGACACGAGAGTAAATTTGGGCCTGTGCTTCGGCTGCTAATAATAGCGTGGCCGCTGCTGTAGCCTTCACCTTGAATCCTGACGCTTTCGTCTACATACTCCAAAATCTTTTGAACAATCTGTAACAACAATGGAACCATGTAGTAGTAATAGCGTCTAATGTGTACACTATTCCAAAACTGTAAACATTTTAAAAGTGTTTGTTCTCTTACATGATCTATGAGAAGTGGGTGGATGGCAGAAGACCCTGAACTTTCATCCATCTCACAATCATCTTCCTTCAGATTGACCATTTCTTATTAAATGTTTTGACAACGGTTGGGCGACACAAGCTACAAATGTGTATATGAATAAAATATTTCGTTGCATTTGAATTCTTCATTAATAATAATAATAATAATTGTATGTGTACACGCATACATATAATACATACGTAGGTATGGCCGATAAATAATCGCTAATAAATATGGCCGATTCTGCCTCATTTTCAGAGATACTCACTTTCACGTTTCTAATTTCCTCCAAAATGGACTTCTCATATCGACCGTTATCACGAGTCAACACAGGTTTTGCAACAATAACTTTGAATCAATAACTTACAAGAAATTTTGACACAATGACGCTACAAAGTTTTAAAAACCAACGTGCACAAGGGTCGCACCAGATGCTTTTTCACACACTTGTGAAACACTATCCGAATTATTTAATTCAATTCTCTTTACAATCACAAATTATTAAATAATTATTATTTCTGCCAATTTGTCTTCTGAGCAGTGTTCAACTACCTGAACTTGTGTCACCGTCCTCATCTTCTGTGAAGGTCTAGGCCAATGTCAGAAGAACCATGGGTTCTGACAATTTACTATCATACCAAGATATGATACCTACCATTATCCTATGTTTGCCTTCTCGTGTGCGTGCCTTGTGCATGGAGCATGGAGAACTATGACAAAAACTGTTCAAGTATCAACAACTATTGTCGAAACAGCAACAGCATCATCATCATTGCCATTCATTATTATCCTTACTTGAAATTCACATGTGTATGTATAGGCATGTTGCTACTTTTAACAATATTTTATTGTTCCTGTTCTTCTCGTGCACATGATTCTCTCACAATCTTGTGGTAAAAACCACAGTAGCAGAGCCGATGCAACTGTTACTACGTTAATTTTAAGAACCACTCGCTCACTTGCTACTGCTCTGGTCACATTTTTATTTTTATTTTTCAAGGAAGTAAATTTTAGCCATTGGAGGAAGAATGTATACATTATCGTAATAAAAGGGTTGGAGTTTTTGTCTTCTCACATATTATGCATGCATCAGTAAAAGGATTGGTGGTAATGATGAAAGGGGTAAAACTAGCAGGAGAGGAACATGGTCATGTGAGCATGAGAGGAATTGTATGTGTAAGAAACCAGCGACTGAAGCAAAGAAATGAATATAAAATATTTACAAAGATTTTGTTCCTTTCGTGCTTCTGCAGCACAGAGCTCTTTGCTGGAGTTGTTGTATTTATATCGTGTGGCAAGGCAGTAATGGTATTTTAATGATGAAGAACGAGGATGTTGTGGTGCAAATAGAGGACTAAACTGTGGTATAGGAAGAAATTATTTGAGAATAAGACGATTGCTACACATGCATGCTTGATTGACTGGCTGTTTTTTATATGATTTGATCAATTTATCAACAACGATAGCAGGTCAATTGAGTCAAGTTGTGTTTATTTTTTACTCGCTTTTTAAAAATAATATAGTCTACATGCAACAAAGTTCATTTAATGTGCTTTTATTCGAGTAATATTTTACATGGTGAGTAGTAGGTTTCCTTTTCTTGCAAGATACATTGTATGAAATTTTGGTGCGTGCTGGATTAACGGTACACTTGTCTTGTCAACTACTTTGCATCATTACACGCAAGTGGAAGAGGAAAGTGAAAAAAGAACTGAGAGTGTATGCAGATTAAAATAAGCACGTAGTTGTCCACCAAAATGTAATCAAATTAGGTTATTGCGGCCCCGATTATTTGTGTTACGTACAGTTTGGAATAGCGCAAAAATATTTATCAACCTCAAAATACATAGGAATTTTATATTAAATGTTTATTATAGTATAATTATAATCGTAATTTATCCACACTTTTGTCTAGCTTCATGTTTATGATGATGCATTTTTTGTTTAAAAACAACTTTTCTTAGCTTCTGAAATTTACATAAATTTTGGAAAATGCGCATTTCATTACGACAACGCATCAAACATGTTTTTTTTTACAGAAGCAACAGCAGAGCCTGGATTGGTTAATATAATAGTAATTTCTCTTCTCTGGATAGCACGTTTTTTATGCTCATTGCTACAACAAAGGACAACGAGTAGATTAAAATAAAAGACTGAATATAATGCATCATGTGTAATAAATGAATGTGCACAGCAGCCAAACAAGCATACGTAGCATAGATAGATAATGCATTAGGCAGGACAAAGTCAAATTAATAATATCAAACCGATGCATGCATGGAGAATAATTATCATTATAGAAAAGTTGTATACAAGTATGTACTGTACGAATGGGTATTTATTTGTCCCATGGTCCCGTATGTTGTTTTTATATTTGACTAATCTACTCAGCATTGAACTCACATCCCGTCAAGTCAATTAATTCTAACATAACAAACAAAGAAATGGCAATAACGGATAAAACAAAGCTTTTTATTATTTGTTACCTTTATAAAATACACTTTGTCACGAATATAACAATAAAAAGGTTGATAATATATTTGTGATAATTATGGATAGAACCGTGCACACATGGTCTCAGAAAAATGGTTCGCCTCATGAAAATGCATCTGTATTTAACGAGCTGTCGGAACCTACCAAATTTCCATGTTCAATGAACGGCGAAAAAAGCTGAACTCTGTAATTATTGCATATATGCTGAGAAATATGATGATAACAGCAATCTATAGCTAAATAGTAAGAGGATCTTCCCAACGATCTATGGGTTCACTACATGCATGAATAACGACTAAAATGTTTATCAATTTGTTTCTCAAAGTTTCTTGCCACTTAATAACGATGAAAAATGACAATGATTATTCGCGTATGTAAAAACCAGTATGTCATCCAATGGCATATCTGAATAAGGTCACCATTCATCATCAACTGGCAAAGTTGACGATGCGTCTGGAGCATTGGAGCAACATATATACAGTACAGTACATGAGTTGAGCGTTACAACACTGTAATATGTCAAATAAACAAGAGGTTATCAAGAGTGAAGCGTCTGTCATGTTTGTGAAGAATAATTCAGAAAAATACATAAACATTGATTTTTATTTATTCATCTTTATCGATATTTCAGGAAGTAGCCCAAACCTTGCTTGTATAATTCAAGTAACTGACAAGCTGAGCGCTTTTACAGTTTCTAAAACATACTTCATCATTGCAATATTGTACTATAAAAAGTATATTGTATGTTTATAATTTATTTTGCAACTACACTAACCAGTGAAAAATTGTATGTGCAATAATGTTGGCTTCTCTTATCAGTATTTTATTATATTAACCAGTGAAATCCCTTTTTTAGCTTCATCTTCTCGTTTTCATTGAAATACTTGGACTTCCATGTGTTAAACGGAAAGTTTTCAATTGTCGAGCCAAAAACACCATCCTGTAATTTCTTTATAGCTGAGACCGTAATGGGCAACGGTTTTTTGCAACTTATTCGAAGGTCCTTGATAGGCATTTGTGACAGAAAATCAAAAGCGACATCAGTAAGCAATGGCATTTTGTCCAAGTTCAGAATCAAAGTGTTTATACCTGAAATAATAAGGCAGTTCAAGTTTCATCTTGAAGAGGCTAAATATAAAATAAGCAATTTTTTATTCCTATTCGTAACGGTAAAAAAAGTAAAACACAACCTTAGGGGGTGCATACCTTTCGGAAGACAATTGAAAGTGCAATCACATACTCTTTTACATTTTGTAATGCTGAGGAATTTTAAATTTGGTAAACCAGTTAGCAACTGTTGGACTTGCGAATTTGGAGCATTCCACCCAACGATCGTTAGAGATCTCAACCCAGTAAAGTATTCAGTGATGACGGGTACATTGAATATTTCTTGGTGGTAATCCATTACTTTGTAATTTTCTTCCAATCCTGAACCCGAAGATATGTTTAGGTGCATACTGATCACTGAACGTCTCGTTACATTTTTGAAAAGTCGATGAAACGTTAAAGCCCAAACCTCTTTGGCCGCGTCCGTAAGTTCCACTTCAGGTATACACACTGTCAGTTTAATTGATTTCAACGAATTCCAATTTAACATTGGTGGATGATGATGATGATAAAGCCACTGATGACAGGTAAAATCGTGGTAGATGCCAATTTCTTCAAGCTTTTGCATCCGCGAGAACCCAAATAACAGAATATTTCCAACTCCATACAGTGATACCACATTGTTCAGAAATTTGAAATTATTACGAATGTCATGTGTGGTACCTCCTAAATCTCTCCAATGTTTGTACATTGCTTCCAGGTGTGGTGAATAAACAAACTGAAGAAGAAGGTTGTGTTCGTGAGCACGCTGAACAAGTCGCACATAATTTTGTATGTAATTCTGATAAGTTCTTCCAGAAGCCCGACCTTTGATATACGCTCGGAAATCAATAGTCAATGTTTTTATTTGATTTACTCTGAATGGTGATGAAGAATACCGATCATTTGCAGCGATTACAGTCTCCAACGCATTCATCCAGTCGGGGCAGTAAATTTTTCTTGGGCCAAGAAAAAACCAAGGAAAACCTTCTCCTCTAACTTTCTTAAGCTTTACTGGTGGGCTTAACAGTTCTACATTTTTTAATGAAGTGATGAAATCCAGAATATATACATCCGAAATCTCTGCTGGTACCACTGGCGAGTATTCATACTCTGTGACAAAAAGTACTCGCAAACTATGCATTAAGTTGGAGGGTGGAGGCAAGAAGAGGCTTTTAACACGATCGTGGTTATCAGCAAAGTCACCATTTGCAATTTGCATCTGCACAGGCATACAACTTTGAAGATTGTTTATCTTAAGTTGCTCGAGCTTCTCCAAGCCAGAGTAAAATTGTTGCTCGATGGGCAATTGAAATGAGAAAAGAACATCCACACTGAGGGTAATAGGGCAAGATTTATACAACTCCAAGAAATCGGAGACACCGTCGCTACCGTAAATCTTGTGCTTACTCGCGCTATTCTTGAGATAAAATGAAGTGACTGGCAAATTCATCCGGACCACGTTACCAAAAACGCGATGTGCCTTGCCCGTAATACAAAGAGTAACTTTCTTCCATTTTTCAATTTCTGCTGGAGCATTGCTCCAGCTTCTATTGGTTATCCATCCATTTGTCGTTTTACATACTTGACGTAGAACAAGATAACCTGATCGCGGCAGGAAGTCAATCACTTTGTCAACTGTCACAGAAGGAAGGTCCAATATTGATAGCCAACGCTGGTCGGTCGCTTTGCAGTTATCCATAATTTCAGAGTGTCTAATATTCCATAGATGTTGCTTTCCTTATTTCTGTAGAGGACAACAATAATTACATACATATATGCATTCTAGATTTGATTAGATATCTAATTACACTAATTACCTGCCAATTTAATTGATCACTTATTCATTTTATTTTTATTACCAATATTAAAAATATGACGTAAATTTCGTGAGTTTCGTGAAATGACAATTGGACGAAAAGCTCGGATCGACTGTCACATAGCACACTCGTTCGCGTTTAGGTTAGGTAGTGAATTAGGTAGTGTATTAGGTATGAAAATCCCTTTTGCGTATATCTACTTTAACCCACTCTGTATTAGTTCATTTGTTTTAGCATTCACAGCTGCACGGTCAAAAATCAAACATGAAATTAAAAGTAGCCGGGAGAGAATCGACCAACGACCAGAGTACAACAAATCAGTGTCAACAAACACTCCAAACCTCCATCCAAAAACCACCACCTCTAAAATGTCCTCTATAACTCCCTCAAAAATACCAATACCCTCCAGACAACGGAAAGTTGATAAGTAAACCAAAAATCACTATCTATACCTATACCTAACTACCTACTATACCGATTACTTTTTTCACCTATCTTGGATCGCTGGTTATTTCCTTCTTCCGGTATGGGGTATGGTACTGACTGACTTTGATATTTGATTTTAGTCACGATCGTACTAATTTATAATTATAGAAACCGAAAAGGTGCACCTGTACACGGTAGGCGTAATATAGATAGTAGTATAGTAGTAGACGTTCACGTGTCGCACGGGCACGGGTACAAAATAAAACATTTGTTGACGCATGATATATATCACAGTTTTTTATTTAAAATTGTCTTCGTCGTCAATCATGAATAAGATTACAGAGCGTACATTGAGTTTTTTTTATAAATAATATTTGTCACAATCAAACCGTTTCAATGTCTGGCTGGTTCGGGAAAAAACGTGTTGAGATGTCTTATGTGAAACTAGAAAGAAAAAAGTTAAAACTCGGCATGTCGATAGGGTATGGTGGATATATAACATTAAAACAATAACGCATTGTTGTAGCTCTCTTACTTTGAGCATTGCCATGTTTGGAGCTCTTGACACATACTCTTCTAATGTGTCAATAGGCCTATTTAAGATGAGATTAACACTTTTGCAGAGAACGCTCGAAAATGTCCAACCAGGGGCACAATTAAGTGACTTGAACAGTGGACGATCAAAAGGGTACCCTTTGATAAAATGTGATAAAAAGTAAACAGTAATTTGATTAGGCCATTATTATGTATTAATTAGATATTTAGACTAATCAACTTTGAAGAAAAAACCAGGAAATGTGACGTGTTTTTATCGTTACCCATGGGCCGTTTATCTGGGTATCTTCTTCGCGGCAAACCGCAAAATATGTATGGCGAGTTACAAGTTTCAGGGATTTCTAATATTTTTGGGTCATTTGGCACATAGTCTTCGTCGTAATTTGTTACCATTACAAACAGGTCAAAGGCCATGCCAGCAACATGTCCTTTAGGAATGTAAAGATGCTGAGGCCATCCTATAAAAATGTATGTTGGCATTGTGAGTGTATACATCAGCAAAAATGTATATTTGTTGTAAAGCTTAGTTCAAGCAGAATCTTTACCGCAGCCACAAAAATCTGCAGCACCGGATGAATCCGGCCCCCTTTTAAGCTCTCTTAAACTTTTTGTCCATGGTTGAGTCAAAGACGAATCTTCGGCGTACCTAGTGATTACGTTTCTTCCCACTTTTACTGAAACCCCAAAAACCCATGTGTAGAAAATTTGCTGCTTCCAATATTTATAAAATACATATCACTATTAGGTGAATAAAAGCTTAAAGGCTTACGTTTCACTGTAAACGTATCAAGGGGGAACATGAGACGCCTCTGAATCTTTATTGGGATTCGCCTTCCTTTCTCATCATACCTGGGCGCCATGAATATTCGCACAGTCCCTTGACCTAGCTTGCTCTTCACGCAAGGTTGTCGATCCTATTTTGAAGTATAAATCGAGTTAGAAATTCTTGACGACACATTTGATAAGGCATGATGTAATTCAACTCACAATGACAATTTTAAAATAGAATGGTTCATGATCCAAGTGATCTGAACACACTTCCGCGTGCTTCTCCCCGTCCTTCATACTTCTGTCTACGCCTGGCGAGAGTTCAAACTTATGTTGACTCCAAAATGTTCTCAGTTCGTTTTTAGGAGGACCTCCTTGAGAAATCAGTTGGATCTTCATAATTTTGACACCTTTCCACAATAATGGAAAATCGCCCTATTGGTAAAAAATATGACCAGGTAAAACTAAACCGAAAAGGGGAAAAAAATATGCAGAAACAGATGCGTTTCTAATACCCCAACAACTTCGTATGGTGCCAGACGCTCTTTGTGCAGCTCAAATATGTTATCCATGAATAAATGATAAGAATAAAAGGAAGGATCCCGCATGGAAACTGCCGCTTCTGACATCACTCCAGTGACTTTTCTAAACCTGAAATCCGGATCTGCCGCTAGACCTATCATTATGTGTCCACGACCGTGGATTCCCATTGCGTCGTAGTACATTGGATTCACCGATATATCAGCCGCTTCAATCGTATTCGCCAATGGATCGATGCCTTTCATATGGCTAATTCGAAGTGGCGGTCCGTTTGCCTGTCAATATCGACAAAGTACAAAAGTTTAAGAGATTTACAGCACATGAGTTCATACAGAGCACATTTTTGATTTTTAAAATACTCACAGGCATCAACTGTCCAGTTTTGATCGCCGTTACCAATCTTGAGCACAATGTATTGTACTCTGCCAGCGTCATGTTTTGTGAAAAGTCAGGGTCATGCTCATGGAAAATATCCTGTCAACAAAAGTTTTATAACAAGTTGCGTCATAATGTTCTCCAAATTAAAAATTATCGCAAACTTCTTTTAAATAAGTTACAGCCAGAGGTGTCTGAGGCCATCGGGGTGTCCAATACATTCCTGAATTAATGTCAGCCAGATGGGAATTGTAACCAGGATAAATTGTTCCTCTCTGGCGAAAGTTTAAAGGTTGCACCCTCTTCATTCCATTTGATAGTCGTTCAGCATTATATCTGGCAACAATAAAATAAAGCAAATATTTTATAAATATTTTTTTAATGCTAAAATTGAGTAAGCTAAAATGGATGGATGGTACCTACCGAGCAACCATTGATCTGTGCATAAAAAAGAACAGAGCACCTATTTTCGGGGGAAAAAATTTTCAGTTCAACAAACTGATACAAAAAGTACTATTTAATAAATAAAAATGAACATTTTAAAAATATATATTTCACCACGTCTATCCGCATGCATGGTGGCATTAATATGATGTGTAGCATGCCAGTACCTATGTATTTAAAAAATATGTTTACTATTCACACTTTAAAAACTTGAAAGTCCAAACAATTTTAATTTTTATATCGCACCAATGGTGTTGATTAAGCATCATCGATTCACGCCTATTGAGTCCAATAAAATACCAAAAATAATATTAATAAGTAAATGTTTTTAACATGTTACAAAAATATTGATTTTAATTTTTCACATGCTAGAATATCACTTACCAGTACCAGAGCTAGGGAGAGGGAGAAAATTAAAATTATTGAATTTTTCATTGTTAATCATTTTAATGAAAGTTAAATATATTTTATAAAAAATACCTCATTTTCTGCCCCATTGTCTAGCCCCACTCTCCAATTAACTCTGATACACTTTTAAAATAAATTCAGAGGTATCTCATTATTTATTTATTTTATATATAATTCGATAAGAATGAGACATTAACAGCAGCTTTTATAAATTTGGTGCATCCATTTCTTTTCAGAATTTTACCTTTCCCTTTTTCTTCTTTCCTTTTTTCTTTTTTCCCTTTTTCCCTTTCTTGTTGCGCTTTTTGTCATTGTCATTACCTCGACTGTCAAGCGGAAATTCATTTGGCTTTCCGCTTCCTTTGATGGTGTATTTTTTTTCTTTTTTCACAGTCAAATCCCCGGTATCACCTTTCCCTCTGTTTACATTTTGCTTTAGAAACTCTGATGTTTTGGCGATAAGTTTCTGTTCATCGCTATCACCCTTGATAAATTTTTGGGACTCTTTGATTTCAATAGAATTAGATGACATCTCTTCTGAGGATGTTGGATTCATTGATACTAGAGCTTTATTTAGCACGGACTTTTTCTTCTTTTCTGACGTTACAAGTGTAACAGTGAAATTCCCTTGGTCGTTTTTTACTGGTAGATTCAGCAAGGGTAACCGTTCTAAAGAAATTCCCTCTTGTTCCGGAGAAAAATTTATACTTGCTACTACTTCACTGCTGCCGCCAGTAGTCATATTATTAGATGTAGATCGTATAGTACGCTTTTGTACACGAATACTTTTGTAGCTTCTCATGAGATCGTCGATTAAATCCGCAGGAATGTACCAGTCAGGTATTGCCTGAGAGTAAACAAAACATGAAGAAAAAGACAGCGTTAGCAAATTTGAGATATTAGTTACCAAGAGTAAAGTAAGGGAGAATTTTAGGCTTACGTCTAAAGGATGCGCTACACTAAATCCGGTTAAATCTTGTCTGGCAAGAAAAGCTCCTATTACCCCAAAATACCATGCTTTTGGGTGAATATTTTCCTTAAAAAGCAGCCGTCTTGCGAGGTGAAGAAATTTTATCGGTGTTGGTTGTGCTGCAAATTGGAATAGGGTTGTGAAGTCGAAAAACTGATGCAAAGAAAGAGTTTCCACAATAGATCTTACCAACTAATATTTGCTGTATTAGGGTGTACGCTTCGATATGTTTTGGGTTTAAACTGTAGAAGAAAGCGTCTTTTGGACACAATTCTGAAATATTATCCAGCTCGTCGGCAATATCCTCCTCACTAGAACGGCTACTACTACTTCGATTCAAGTCGGACAGTTCATCTTCTTCGTCGTCATCTTCACCACGAAATAGTTTTAAAAATCGCTCTTGTAGGTGTGGGTCAACAGCTTTAAAAAGAAGATACCAATTTTGAATTTTGTCACAACTGAGTCAAAACCATTGATGATGTGATGATGATGTAGAAATGATTTATTTTCATGCTGTGTATTTTCTACGATTACGAAAAGGAAACTTACAACGGGCAGGAACGAATCTGCGTGCAGCGTGATAATTCCATTGTTTGAGTGGCATGTCATTGGTTTCCATTTGGCATACCAAGCTGTTGACAGAGAGAACAAAAACGATCTTTCAAATTGAACATATCTTGCATTCGAATGTCTTAATCAGTTTTAACCAACGACTTACTCTACGACATCCTTTGCAGTATAAGTCAGCATTGAAATGAACCTGAATTAGCGTAACAAATATATTGTATTACTTTCAGCTACACGCAAAGAATATCTACAATTAAATACATCGTCAAACTTCAAACATTTTTATGAAAAATTTAGAATGTAATCTTACAAATAAATTCCTGCAAAACTGATAACACGTAAGTAATGCTCCTTTGGAACCGACAGTTCCGCAATCACATTGGATGCTTTCTCCACCCACAGTTATCAATTCTGCCTTGCTCAAGTGAGAAAAAATATGCAAAAGGTGGTACAAGAACTCTTTTACTTTGACAATGGGATTCTTGATTGGTGTCAGAGATGCGTGCGCCTCCACTTTCAATTTCGTGTCAAAGTGTGGCTTCACCCCACCAGTACTGTACTGTACCAGTTTGTACTGATTTTTATTGCCATCTTCATCAACATATATTGCACTATTCAGATCGTCACTACCACCATGATCTCCCACACCATCAATGTATTCTACCTGTTTTACCACATCCAACTCCAAACCACTTTCCGTCGGAGGTTGTGTTGGCGCTGCGGAAGGGGGTCTTAATAACACTGGTTCCCCTTCAGCGAATGGATTGTCAGGAAATTCTCCTATTCCAAGCGGCTTTGCCAGAGCCGTATCCGGACCACTATATTGATAGTAATAGTCTTTTGGTGAGTTATGGCCATAGTTATAATCTGTGTACACCGGTCCTTCCACATCCAGTGAAGTAGCCAGCTCTTTAAAAGGTGAAATCGACGGCACCGCAACAAGTCCTCTAGCAGCACCGATTCCAAAAATCGGCTCACTTCCTGACTTTAAATTATCCTGTTTGTTGTTTCGTGATCCCAGTCCCTTTCTTGTTTTGTCAATTTTGATTGTTGTTGTCTTTACCATTTTCCCTGGTCCTGTTCCATTATTCATCAACACTTCCTCTTCCATGTAGTAATAAAACTCATCGTGATGACGCATGGTGGAATTTAAAAAATTCCCTGATCTGTTGGTTGCATTAAAATTATTAATACTACTATTACTATTCTTAATACTGGTAACTACACCGGCATCGTCCTCCTCGTCTTCGTAGTAATATTCCCATTCCCCACTGTCCTCCTGTCCTCCGTCGGCAGAACTGTTAGCTTTTGGAGTACTGCTATTCACATTAGTCACCACCACCACATCGTTTTCCTCTTCAGCAGTAACCAACACTAAAACTGATCCTAACGCTAACCACAG
>JAHZNB010002394.1:0-34706 GCA_027744295.1 Callyntrura guangdongensis | reverse complement strand
CTAATGCTCATTTATTAAAATGTACATGACGCTGTTATGACTCGGAGGTGACAGTTCAGAACAAGAAAGAAATTTATAGGTACATGACAGGAGAAAATGTTTATTGCATTGGTTTACATCACATCATACAAAAATATTACATACAAACATATAAACAGAATTATAACAATATTGCACATAGTAATACATCACGCATCAAAACAGAGAACAATTAACGATAAACTTCATTTCAAACATGCACCTTGCATTGTTAGTAGGTGTACATCCTGAAACCATGTCTTTGAAATCACTTACCGCCATACACATAATTTAATATTCTAGAGAAACCAAAAAAAAAATTCTCATCCATTTAGTGGCTGCTGATTCATTTTACCTTCCCTAAACGAAAAGTCCCTTTAGAAGAATGTACAGTATTAAAATGGTGTACAGAAATTTTAACAGTAAACCGAGTGTGATTGAAATATATGTAATACCATCACAAGTCTTGATAACAATGTTTTTGTCGTTTTGATCTTTTAAAAATAGAGAACTATAAAATTAATTTGTTACCCGTGAGCGAAATGAAAAAAAAATAAAGTATTATATTATTATATTAAAATTTACTATTACAAATCGTATACATCAGGAAAATATTTAAAATTATTTTAAACAATGAGAAAATACCTGTTTTTATGTCCATTTTGTATCATCATTGTCGTTGTCAGACGGTTCATCTATAAACTTTTCCGTAATTGAATCAACGGATGGCGATTCTCGATGGTAATTTTGTTCTATGAAATCACTTTTTAGAACGCTCCCATCATCACTCTCCCCGTATTCCTGTTTTAGAGACTTGCCAGTTGAAACAAGAGAAGTAATGACGTCGTCATTTCTGCCAGCAGTAGTGCTGTTGTTATTGTTGTTGAGAAGATGGTGATGCATATAGTTCTGTTGTTGTTCTGGCTGGTTTGGGTAATGATGATAGAAATGATGGTGTGAAGACGGCACTTGTCCCAAAAGATGAGCTTTATCGTTCTTGTGTCCCTCTTTCTGACTCGGGATTGGGTTGTGACATGGTAGTCCACCAAAGTGCTGTTGAAGCGGTTTATTGTGGTGATGTGAACGATTCTGGAGATGCGAATGCTGCTGTTGGTGTTGTTGTTGTTGTAAAAAAAGTGAATGGTTTTCATGCTGACTGACAGTTGGATTAGGTGCACTAAGCCCCATATTACCCGGGAACGAGATAAGTTGTGTCGGCCCCCCTCCCCCGCCACCACCACTATTACCTCCAGGAACATCGGAACCTCCGGAAAAGAGTTCGAGTAAGGTATCGAATAAGTTATCTGTATCGACTAAGTAAGGTGAGTTTAAAAATTTTAAATTTTTTAACCTATTAGAGTAAAACTCCTTCTCAAGCTCCAATGTTTGGCTCCTTGTGTATGTTTGGCGCATACGCTTACCCGTTGCAGGATTTATGTTGGAAGGGTCACCTACAAACATTTTTACTTCATTATTGTTGATATTGTATTCATTTTAAAGGGAAATGCCAAGTGTTTTAATGGACTCATTTTCACGTAATAAAATTACAAGCAGCACCCCTTCTGTCTCTCCAAAAAAAAAAATAATTTGACTAGCCACGATTCTCTTTTTCCATGCACATCTACTGATACACATCTACATAAAAAATGTTTTGTACAGCGTTGGTTCTAGTAATATCTATACGCACACAAGCACACACATATAAGCAGGGATAAGGGAAAGCGCAGAATTTCTATCAAACAATCAAAAAGTTCAAAGTGAAAAATTGGGTGCTACAACAATTGTAAAACATTATTATATACTTAAATTGTTACTCATACTCGAAAGGATTTTACAATAATGAAAAAGTGAAAAAAAACAGTGTAAGCTATATATTGGTTTATATAAATGCATCACAAAATGTGTACGCACTATATGCACTATAATGTCCAAGTTAGTGTCGTGTTATAGGAGTGAGTAAACGAAACGAAAAAAAAAACTTGGAAGTACAAGTAGGTGGAGAGACGCAGTAAACAAGTCCGCTAAAATAAATATTTAACGGGTAATTTTACTGTTAATATATATTGCCACCAGCAGCACAATCAGAAGCATGGGAAGGTATTCTTTTATAGGAATAATACACAGTAACATGTTTTGTATTTTCATGTAATACCTACTCATCTTGCTCAGGTATGGGGTCCTCCACGAAAATGTTTAGCGAGGGAGCATTTTTGGTCTGCTAGTTACTGCTGTCAAGTATTTACATATTACATAAAATGCTCATGTCTCTCAAGTAAATTTATATGCACGATGATGAAGCTCTTGGACTGAATTTCTTGAAAAGCTTATATAATACCCCCAAACCCACATTTTGTTGGCCTTGTCCGTTCTTTGAGCGAGTGTTACACAGAACAATCTTTTGTTCAACTTGTTTATCATCTGTATGAGTAATGCTGAATATGATGCTATATGTATACACTCTTTTTTGTCGGGTTTCTTTCCAGTCATCAAAATGTACAATAATCAAAGGAAAAACTGAAAAGTTTAAAACTTCAAGGTCCAACTGCCCGTCAGGATTTTTTTTCCTTATCTCATTTCCACTTCTCAAAGTGACACAAAAACAGGTATCCAAAAGGAAACCCGTACATATGGGTAAAGTGATATCAGGTTCACACTACTACACACCTCTTGCTTAAAAATATTAGATAGGTAATATTTTTTTCTAAGCAGAAGCGTTCTATCTGTAGTTAGTCTCGTCAGTCTGCCTATGCCTGCAGCATCATGGGTGCCAGCTACAACGCTTCTGCAAGGATACTTTTAATACAATAAATGTGGATTTAATATGTATGAGCGTGCGTGTGTGAGTATGCCAGAATAATATGGACACGTAGTTTTTTTGTGAGTGGGGTGATTTTAATCTATCTTGCTAAAAGTGTTGTATGCTTTAGAAGATTACATTACATTGCTTTCAAATGGGCATCAAGACTGCAAGCCACACAGCGAGAAATCAAAGGACGTTCTTACAGTACATAAGATTTAGCTGTATGGTCCGCTGTTTAGTGTAAACAGAACTCGCAGAGATGAAAACTCTCAAGAAACTTCTTGGGAGATACTAGATTGTCATGAAGAAACGGATCGGGGAAATTCTTTACTTGGGGTAAACGAAATAAACTCAGTTTAGTTAATCTATCTTGCTAAAAGTGTTGTATGCTTTAGAAGATTACATTACATTGCTTTCAAATGGGCATCAAGACTGCAAGCCACACAGCGAGAAATCAAAGGACGCTCTTACAGTACATAAGATTTAGCTGTATGGTCCGCTGTTTAGTGTAAACAGAACTCTGAGATGAAAACTCTCAAGAAACTTCTTGGGAGATACTAGATTGTCATGAAGAAACGGATCGGGGAAATTCTTTACTTGGGGTAAACGAAAGAAGCTCAGTTTAGAGAGAAACGTGAACAAATAATAACATAATTGAGGTAATACGTTAACGCAATAAAGGTTGAAGGTGAGCATCGACAATTTCAACATCATTTGTAGCTAGTATAAAAATAGTATATGGAGGATTTCTATATTGATAACAACGTATCGACTAATACATTCAGGGAACATTTATTCAAAGCATTCATAATAATTACAAATAATTTAGCATTCATGACGAGAAAGCCAATAAACTGATATACAGCCAGCCGCACTTGTGAAACTTTGGGGTAAAATCAAACAAAAGGATGCACTACTACTTGGTAAAATGATGAACACAACAAAAGTCACAGGGAAGATCAGAAAGGGTTGAATTTTATTTACTCGCAGAAAAAGGGTGTCCATTCAGCCCTCATTGAACCGTATGCAGAAAAAAGGATGATAGCAATGCAATAGCAAAGACTCCAAAAGCGGGTGACGGAATATAGCGTAACAAGAGCATATATTACACACAGAAGCAGTGCCGAGTGGAAGGTTTGGGTTGGCATGAAATTTCAGAAGAAAGCTGAAAATGTGGCTTGATTTATTGCTCTATGGGGTTTTATTTCAATTTTTATTATTACCGAGCTACTATATTATGCCGGCTGCCGAGGTATACAATAATACAGGGCATATTATTCATAAATGTGTATGTTATCATTGCATGCACGTTTCCCTTACGATGTGCTACAGCGGCAGTTATTGTTGCAAAGCACTTGAAATTTTGATAACCGTTACTCAAACGTAATACCGTGGCATTGATGGTAGATTTTTACAAAAAGCAAATGCTCACCCATTTTTGTGTAAATTGTGTATTTTCAGAAAATAAGATTTTAATAACTGACATACCGTATGCGCTCTGTTTCATCCACAGAAACTGCCTTGGCTGAGGATTCCCATTATTGCTACCCCCGCTACTTGCTTCATTCTTGGCAAGTCGCAAAGGCGAGGGTGGACTATCCGCTTCGGCAGCAGGACAAAAGGTTTTATTGGGCGGTGGAAAACCACCTGGACTTATGTCCAGGGACATGCCTGGATGTATTGTGTCTTCGTAGCCACCACCGCTACCACTGCTACTATTTCTGCTACTCACATTACGGCTCCTGCAACGGTCATCGACGTCCCCATAAGCTGGAGACGATATTATATTTTGCATCATGTCAGGATGAGAGATCATCATTATTGGTATATTCTGCTCCTTGTCAGCAACGCTCTCAATGGACAATCTACGTGGCTGAGGCGGCATGATGACACAATCTGCTGGTGAAGATGATGCTGATCCACCGTTAGGCGATGATGAAGTTATTGCCCGCGGTGGTACGATTATGTTATTTTGCTCATCATAAACATTTCCCGTGGCTGTTGGTAGAAAAAAGGCACATTTCATTATTTCTGCCAAACTACTGTGTTTTTCGGTAAATGCAGAGAAATGTGTGAACGGACGACGTTGGTTAGGTAAAGGGTTAAAAAGCTGATGCCCTGCATCATTACTACTACCAGTTTCAATGCCACACCACTGCCCTGATGCCGCCGCAACGGCTCATGGTGATCATGATACTCATGCTGCCAATGGGTATTATACTGATAATGATGATGATCGTCTACTTGCCCCACATTACCTCGACTGAGTATCCGTGATCCTGCTGCTGCTACTGTCGATGCTCCTCCTAAGCCAGGTGACATGTGATCGCGATCATTAAGTTGATGGGCTAAAGTTGAAGTTGCAACAGCAGTCAAAAGAGACGGTGAGGAATTTACGTTATTACCACTATTACTGCCAGTGTTACCTACGCCAGCAGTAGAATTACAAGTAGTCAACGGCGCTGCTGTGCTGGCGGTAGCACCAACGGAGGTTCCATTCTTGTCTTGTTTGTTCCTCGTTAAGAGTGACATCGCCGATTGAGACTCATTACATCTATCACGTGGTTGTAATATGGAACCAGGTTGATGGAAGTAGTCAGCTGGGTCATTACGAGTTTCTCTTTCCTCAACTACTTCTTCTCCGGTATGTCTCTTGTTCACTGGTACGACGATCGGAGAGCCTCTCATCTTTCCAATTCGACCAACATCTGCCATTCTCTCGTCGTCTTTAGATAAGGGTTCGTTTGCGCCTCTTGCCAATTCTTTCGGCATTTTCCCGCTTTGAGATGTGGAGTCATGATAATACGAATCTGCAAAGAGACAAGAGATACATATTAAAAATTTCGGTTGGACTTTAATTTTTTTTATACTTTAATTTTTTTTATAAATTAAAATGTATACCTATACTAAATTTAATTGGTTTAGCTTATTACACACATATGCATGCCCATTTCCCAAATAATTTTTACTGCTACAAGGCTACTGCCAATCTTTAGTTGAAAAAATAATTTTGGAATGTGTAGCTTAACATTTATGTATCTGTGTAAGGATATAATGATGTTGTAACCTGCGTATAGTGAGTGACGGACGGTGATCAAGTGGTAGGTTTTTATACGTATGCACAAAAAATCATTCAAATTTTACGTTTCATAACAGAGTAACCTCTTTGAAACAATGCTTCTACTTCTATTATGTAACCGTTTTATGCTTTCCAAGAAACAGATAACAATGACTTACAAATTGAATTGTTATTGTTGTTCATGCCCGGTGAAGCTTTGAAGTGTTCATCTTCTTCCCCTCCCATGAACTGCTGGCCATGCTGCTGATGCTGGTCTTGCTGATGAGCCATCATCATGAAATTATCGTTTCTTTCCGAAACAAAAGGAGGCGGATAGTTTGAGCCACTAGCACAAAAGTTTGAACGATAATTGTTCTGTCCCGGATGATGGCTTAAATTGTTGTAGTAATTAGCAAGATCATTGAACGTTGTTGACCAATAATTGTTCGACCAGTGACGAGAACCATATGTAGATGTTGAATAATGTTGAGCGAGTTCTGACGTTGGAAATGCTGCTGCTGGTTGGAGGGGTGGCGGGGGATACCCATACTCCATCCCTTGAACACCAGGAGGATGTACAACAACAGTGGAAGCACTCGCTGGAGATTCCGTTGTTTCTTGTCTTCGGTTATACCAAGCTGTAGAGTGGTAATCTGCCTCTGTAGAATTATCACTGGGCCCCGCTGATGCTGGCCCAGCAGCCCCATCGCCTGGCGGATACGATGTGTACATATCCTAAAGGAGCGCCGAGCGTTGCTTAATGCAATGTTTCAAAACTGCACAAAGCGTTTTCGGGTTTAGTAGTAGTAATAATAATAATTATGTGCAAGAGTTTGACACTTTGTGTTCATAACATCCTCAAGCAGCGCAATTAAACTTTTATGTTTGACTTTAATTGACTAGAAGAAAAGGATGTAACATTTTACGACTTGATAAATTGGAGGATTGTCCTTCATTACATTATGTTGCAATTAAACTATAACACACTGAGAAACTAGAACTCTGTTTCATTGACTAGAGATTGGTTCACACAAATAGACTAGGAGGTAAATTATTGCATGTAATGACGTAGGCGTATACCTTATGTTCATGTTTCTTAAGATAAATTTAATGGTCATCCGAATTAACTTTTATGGCACATGAACTTTTATGAACTTTTCACAATGATGACTATGATTGTGATTGTGTAGTTAATTTATTCACTTTTATTCACACGTGACGCAAATTTTAATCACTAAAGAGGTGATAATTGTACCAATTGAAAAAAAACTGACGGAAAATTTTTCACCGTTCTGCCAACTTGGTTATATGAATATGAAATGTAGCTACTAACTACCTAATCACTATTTATGAAAATGAATCCATGTGTCAGAATGAATTTGCGATGATGGAAATGCCATGAATGTCCACAGATGAGTGTGTACACGCTCAACTATCTTCTGAATAACGTCTCGTTGATGTGAGTCGCGTTGTTATTCAGACTGCTTGTCACCACGAAGGACAATAATATATACCTATACACAATAAATCGTGTGACGATGATGATTGGTAGCAATAATCATGTATGATACAGACCTTACAGAGAACTGAGAGAGACGCATAAAATGTTCTGCAATTGGATGAAAATAAGCCCATTTTTTGGGTTGATCTTTGTATGCTCTTTTTCTAACACTGAAAACTGACTGCTTTTATTTGAATGTTGGTGAAAATGAAAAACCCGGGACATCCCTTGCGGTGAGAAATCTCTACATAGTTGAATCGTAACAACTTCATATGAGCAGTTGATTTAGGCCCTGAATATTTTTCGGTAACATTATGGCATCATATGCATGGCATGAATTGAAAACAACGAACCCAACACACAAGACTGTTTATCGCCTCTCTACTATTTTCCAGGGGATGTGAATAAAATGCGTGTGTACATGTACATAATATGCATGGGAGGCTTTCATAACACGAAAGTTTCAAGCTTTCAATTTTTAGTGGATTTTTTTTTCGTACATATATATTCCTGAGTAAATATGTTAGAGTTGTGTGTGTGGATCACTATCAGTGTAGAAAATGCACGCAGTTGGGCACGGGATCAATGTGGAAGGGCGAAACCAGATTTTTCTTTTTACTTTTTCCTGGACCAAAGGGTCGTCCCTTTATTTTCGCCCTGTTTTTGTCATCATTGAGTTCATTGTTGTTGTGGCTGCCGTTGGGCCGGCATTTTGCAGGATGTTTGTCTGCTTGCCTGCCAGCTATAGAGTCGATTATGTCGAGCTATCTGATTCCAGTCTGATAACAGTGCGCAGTCACAGCCAACTGATTTTGATTGTGAAGGATGAATGGAATGAATGAAAATGATACTGAGAAAGAGATACATAATAAATACAAGAATAAGTAGTGAGCGTAACTTGATACTTCACTGCTATCTGTATACTGCAGGCTAAATAACGTCTAATTATGAAAAATTCGAATGGTCGTGAATAATAAGAATATGTATGAAGCCCTGCTGTGACAAGAGAGGTGCAGAACTATGTTCAAAAGTGTTCATAGGAAAATATTTTCGGATCGGGTGAAGGGAATTGGCTTGTGCTTACACTAAAGTTAAAGTTGTCTCGCCTGCCGTCTCTGTGTGGATCCAGAGAGAGAGAGAGAGCACAATACTTTAAACGTTTTTATTGTGCGGCTCACACTCGGTAAATGAAACAAATGAATCGAATAATAATAAAAACTGCCGCGCGATATGCGATATGGTGTATGATTAGGAAAGGATGCCCTTGCAAATGCATATGCTGAAAAATTACATGTAGCACAATTTTATTTTTTCTCCTGATTGGAAGCAACGCTCAAACTTGAATGCTTATCGATAATACTGACAATCGGGAAACCACACACATTTAATAGAAGTGTATTTAGATAGGTTTTTTTCCTAGGTTTACATGCATCGTTGGGCTTCAGCTCACACACGCATGCATCTGCTGGAGAGAGATGTTGTACCTATATATCTCTGTGTGTAAATGTTCGAAGCTGTTCATGTATGCATATTATAATTCATACTAAAGCCAGACCAACTGGCACGTTTTTTGTCTCCAGGGGGCGAAGGATTTTGTTTACGAAAAAATGGGCAACAACAGACATGGAATAGTAATGTAGGTACTGACTACATGTTGTAACCTGTAATACTGTCTTCTTGTAGCACACACAAAGTTTGAAATCAGTATAGTAATATCACTTATGTGTCTGTCTGTTTAATTGTAATGGAATCCAGTTTATTATTTTGAAGGACAATCAATGACAAAGTCCAATTCATCTTTGGCAATCCTCAAACAGCACAACATGCAGTATTGCAGCCTGCGTCTACTGCCATTTCATTCATTCAAATGAAAGAACTGGTGTCTTCATGGCGAAATCAATAGGAACAACGACAAGATTTTGAGACGTTTAAAAAATCGTATGCCTCATTATCATTTCCTTGTTGTGACTTCCAATACGTGTCTTAATCTCCAGTAGTCCAATGTATGAATAAATTCTTTGAGAATTCGATTCATGAATTTATAAATTTTCAATTGACTTTTGAAGGATTATTAGGTACATATGTCAAATATATGCCACCATTTGATAGGTTAATCATTGACAACATTTTACATTTATATCCAATACCCATCAAGTTGCGATCATTTCTTTGCATACTTTGCCAACTTCTCAATCAAATTTCAAGTTTTCTTGGGGCACAAAAAATACCATGCTCAATATTTATTTCTGGAGTCTTTTGATGAAATAAAAATATCCAGTCATTCGACACAAATGAAAAACTAAATAGATATGCATATATATGCGTGATAAATAATCATTTCATTTAATTCATGACCCTGATTACGTTGTTAACACATTCTGACACGTGAGTATCTGAATGAAACCATATTTTTCAGCATTTCATTGATAAATAAGATCAGGGAGAGAGAGAGAGAGAGAGAGAGAGAAAGAGTGCTTCAGTTCCGTGCAGCTCGATTTAAATCAATTATATTTTTCTCTGCTATAAATATACCTCCGTCTTATATGCAGCCTTCCACCAACAAAATAAATGGCGGTAATATATAAAATAGGATCAAACCCTGACCTACACAATATGCAGTTACAAAGACCCCAAAACAAGAAAAAGCTACCATGGTCCAAACTGAAATGAATATTATGTGTGACAATGAATGAAAGCGGAAAAGGCAAAAGCTGAGCGTTGACTCCATCCATTAAAACGAGAAAAAAGTATGTATATCTATGATTCCCCACACTTATATCGCACTTTTATTTATCCATGTACACAATACACATGCATACTCGACGACAAACCAACTTAAAACACACTATCCCACCAGCAAACAAAGTGAAACAAGTTGTACAAAGGTATGTGCCTACGTTATACTCAAAATGTAGGTATATGTACCAAGATAAAGAGCAGAGAGTGCACAGAGAGAGAGAGGCTCTCTTGAAGAAAATATATGAGGCAATCCAAACTGACGTAATGGTCCCATAACTATCACCATCAGGCTAAACTAGAGACATAAAACTTCCTCGCCACCACCTCATGTACGTACGTACGGAACCTTTTTATAGGGAGCATAAAACAAGACTACCTCACCAAATGAGCTGAACAGATAGATCCTGTGTAATACCAAAAGTCTATGTAAAATACTGACAAATTTTTACCTATAACGCATATAAACTGCTTTACTCGAAAGAGGAGAACACCACTTATTATAAGCACACTACTCGCAAAAGACTTCTTCGTGTCTAGGAACCATCACGTATTTAAGGAAACCCGTAGTAAACTAATACACGCTTAATATAGAAAGGTCTTTTCAGGTTATAGAGAATCCTTCATGCTCGTTATTTCCTTTCTGTGGAAAAAAGAGGCAACTAGTAGAAATCTGTATCTAAATATACACACTTTATGGATCTTAAACCGCCTTATTTACACTCTTTATCTTAAGTCGAAAATGTGCCATTTGGGCATTTAGCGTTAAAATCCATATATTGCTTTCTCAACCAGAGAACGGGTATCTTCCGTATGACTTACATATTTACTATTATTAACTTGTTGGAGAGTTTTTTTTTGAGATTTAAAAAAATAAAATACAAATACAAATTTAAAGCAATGTGAAGGGTGCCTGGTGGGCTGTTAACACTACCGGTAAACATGGCACTTTAGTATGTCGATGAAAGGATCGAAATGCTTGTATTCTGCAAGAATATCGGGTAAACACAACTTACGATAATGTAAAGTACTACATGCCATATAATGGGCTTTACGCGTATTGTATGTTTATAGCTCGAGTGCTCGTGCAGAGTGGAGTGTGCGTAGGGAAAAGTTATGCATCCCCAGGTATCATAAAAGTAAGAAAATGGATGTTAAGTGCCAGCAATAAACAACTCGACTATTAAAGCCACTTCAATATAATATGGTCATGACCTACCCAAGTCTTTAGAGATTTGGGAAAGGTTACTTTCCTCTTGCCATAACCGCCGATTAGTCTATTTGTGGCCGCTCAGTTATTGTATCGCATAAATATGATTATGCAAATGTTATTACTCCAATTATTATGTGATTATCGTGAGTGCGGCGTGTTTAAGTGGGTTATGAGATATACTTTTAGACTGAATTGAAAGAGCATCTATTCTGATATTGTACGAACGGTCATTAACACGCAGGCATGCAAAATGATCTCTTGTTGGAAAACAAAATTAATGTTGAAATGCCTACGTAATATAAACCAAAACAAAGATGAAAGGTTTGCCAGACAAACTGACTATTTATTGTTAGTATTTAGGAAATTTGGCGTTATAAACAGGGAATTCAAAATCGGGGGTTTGTCTGGATCGCTTTGTTTGGTTATAGAGATATAAGCACACGTAAATGAAATTCGTTTATTGAAACTGAATGGAACAATAAATAATAGAATAGGTATAATATACAGTTTACGGCCTTATATAATGTTAAATACGTAAGTTAATGGGTGCCCTACTAGATTGCAACGGAGGTTGCTCAAGTAGCGTTCAAGAGCAAGGCCACAGTTGTGTGATCATGAATCTTGATACTTGCAACAACTGGGGGAACACTCTCTCTGGGACTAAGCTTGCTGTTAATCTATTTTGTATTTTTATTCGTTTCATCTATAACGTAGGCACATGGTGTCACAGTCACATCTTCCATTCCTTCTCTCTTTACATTGTAGTACAATAGTAGCGGTGGTGGTGGTGGTGGTAGTGGTAATGGGATGCTTGGAGACAGCCACGAGAGAATAGAAGGCAGTAGTGGGATGTCGGTCTGTCGAAAGATGATGGATGGGATTGGCCTGTAAGTAATATTCATAACTTGAGCTACTGAGAAATTACTATATACGCGATTTAGATGTACTTTTGTATGTGCTTGTTGTACTAGAGAGGTGATATAAATTGTGAGACTCATGTATTGTGAGATAGGTACTCTCAGCCTTTTTTTGAACGTAACTACGAAAGCACCAATAATCGTCGCTGCCGTCAACAATTTTCAGGCTCTTTCCGCCCATTTTAACTTTCACAAGTTGAAAAAATCCCCGAAATTTAAGATTATACTATTTTGTATACGGTGAAGGAATAGATTTTTTAAAGAGAAAAAAACAAAAATAATTATTGCACAACTGCATATGCAAATTAACAGCAAGCTAAAATACTGAAACTAGCTCTAGTACAAGTAATAAGACATTCTTATTGTTGTAAGTACTTAAGTTAAAATGTGAATGATTTCATCTACTTTTCATAATATTACTTTGCGTACCGAGCTTTTATGATAAATATTTTCAGGTTTTTCCGGGGAAATGTGAAAAACATTATGAAGAAAGAGGAACATACACACACGTCATCAATCATTTTATTGGCGGCGGAGAACCAAAAGCGTCGACCTTTTATCGGAAGCTTATGTCCAACAACCAACACAATGGTTTATATAATGCAAGTAAATATGAATTGTGAATCTATTTAATAAAACATGTACACAGCATATATCGTGAGCGAAGGGAAAAAATAAAGATTCAGTTGAGCAGAGAGAGAGAGATGACATATCCCCAAAAAATATATTCCACTTTCCACTATACAGCATATATTTGCAGCAAAACAAGAAAATACTGCCGCTTATAAACAACAAAAGAGAAGTTTAGCACTTTTCCAGAAAAGGAGCATCTGAACCTTTTTCACAAAATAGAAAAAAATAGATACATAGATTGGTGTAGTTCTGTGGTTCGCTAGCATCTTTGTTTATTTGTTTGTAGCTTTCCCTAATCATAGTCTGGCGTTGGCTGATCATGGCAAAAGTACAGCTTAAATGTCGTCCTCGGTGCCTTCTTTCATTGGAACGATTAAGGACTCCTACATACCTCTTCCCTCAAAACCTGTACATAAAATAACAAAAAGCCACACATGTAAAGGAAAATATTATTGTAGCTGCAGACAGTTCTCTACTACTGTGATGTTGTGTAGGAATCAACTTGTTTAGGTGGATACGGACGAGTGATTCAAATGAGCTCAGTGATATGTTATGTACCCTTGTAAGTATGATGTTAGCTGGGGGAAAATCCATTAAGAACAGACGTTAAAGTCGCAGTTCTCTTACTTTTTATGGTGTATTTGATGCATGACAAAACTCGTGAATTGTTGAGAGGAACACAGAACGTGTCGTACACTTGATGGTCGTGGTGTTGTGGCTGTTGGCAAGCCATAGAACTTTTTTATGTATAATTTACACATGTGATAAAAATTGATTTTACCGAGGGCCTTTGTTCAAGTAAATCTATTTCGTATTTAAAAGCAATATACATAATGTACAAAGTTAATGATACATCAAACTCGTGTGGTAAGAGTATTATACTCAATGGTATTATCAAATGTATGGAATTATAATACGTTGCCGATAGCATATGTAAAAACAACAATATTTTAACAACCTCAGCGTAAAATAAAATGAATGTTAACCTGTATCAGGAGCAGGTAAGCTGGGATATCAGTACATTGTGAAGTCGGCGGTGTGGTGTAATCATGCTAAAAAGAAGAGTACAAGTTTATCAGTGAAAGCTGTTTATCTGAACCTGAACATAAAACGGGAGCTAGTAGAATAGAAGCTTGGCTCTTTGTGTAAAATGGTTAAACAAGGAATGACGTGACGATCATCTGCTCAAAAAGGCGAATGATCAGATTGGTGGACCTTTTTTTACTTCTCTGAGGAGAGTAAAAGAGAGAGAAATGATTTTGGATACCGACGACGTCACATCAAACTATGATTAATGGAATGATCCACGAATTGATTGATATTTTTATGGAAAGTAGAATATAAGTTATTTTGGATTTTAAACATGCTGCTGCTGTACAACAACTTAAATATATACGACGTTACGCATACATATTTTATGTATATTGTAGAAACGAAATAAGGTAGGCGAATAGGCCTCGTTTCTTTTGATAATTTCTTGTAGTGGCAAGTTTAGGCTCATTTGGGAAAAAAATCTTGGTTTGGTTAAAAATGCTTTTCTGGTGTATTCTTTTGAATTGAATGTGTACGAATTCCTTAGTCAATACAACCGGATCAGCAAACAAGCTTAAATAGTAACTTGGGAATGTGTGGGACATTATCCCCATTTCGCTTCCACAGATCATGTCAGCAATGATTTGCCGATTGCCATTTATTATTATTACCAAACCTCTCAATCCGCATTTTGAAGTAGTAACTTGAATGTTGTATGTTGTCACAAAATAAAAATCAACCGCATAGACATCGAATTCAAGGTTCATGTCAACAGCATCACACACACGCTGCGATGAACAAAAATATCACAAAAGTTTCGGCTTCTAAGGTCAATAAAGCAGTATTTTGAAAATCTTGCATTACAAATTGTATAAGAAAATTAACTCTTCCGTTGCTCTTCACATGCAGTTCTCAAAATGTAGAGGTGTGTGGTAAGGTAGCATGGAGTAAAGAACAAAAGGAAAAATTCTAAAGTTAAGATGTTTACAGAATTTTCGTGTGCTTTGTGTACGTGCCTTCCCTGCAGTTTATCTGGCTCTTCGAAACGAACATCTCTCATACGATTGGTTTGCTCTTGTGGTTGGTGGTGTAGATGGATTTTGTTGTAAACCTAGTAACTTTTGTAACCCAGATATATGTATCCTCGGAAGATTAAGCTGTTGCATAACCCTAACTCATAATACGGCATTAAACGAAAAATACTTCGCTGTTGAAGGTAAAAGGGTGGAATTCTTAGAGAAAGAGTAAGATTTGACATTCGATGTTTTAACTTAATTGAACTGAACATTCAATGACAATTACCCAAATTTTGTTGTGTGGACTGTCTCCAAACAAGTATGCGATGTTCAATGTTTTAGCTTTAGCTAAAGATTTCAAGTTTACGTAAATTCTTGGTACTCTTGAGTTGTTTCGCATACGAGGTCACTACTGGTTAAGGTTTTGGTGTTTTCCTATTGTTTAATTACATGATTTTAGAGGTAATTCCTTTATACTTTTTGTATGTCGGGTAAAAATACATATCTATACATACACACGTACTTCATTTACGTTACACTTTGTTGTGAAACTTGGCTTATACTTCGTCATACAGAAATTATCACTTGTAGCGTGTCGGGTAGGATTGGTTCCAAGCCCTCTGTGAGGAGGGTATAAATGCAAGAAATATGACAAGGTGCAGTATGGTTTATGATATGTCTTAGGGTCATTATTATCTAAAGGGTGTGTGTGCGTACATAGTACATGCTTAGAAGGACCACGCACGTGAGCTGATATAGCCCAAGCACTCGGCACTCTGCCGGCAACAAAAACGTTTGAACTGGTATATCCTAGAAGACATCCCGACCATAGCTGTGCAACGCATCCGGGTCCCACATGGTAGGTCCTGTAGATCGCACCAATATGGCCGGTGTTCTCTGTTTTGGATAAATAACACACAGTAAAAATGGTATTGTATTTACAATTTACATCGTTAAAATGTTAAAAAACAATCGCCAAAATTTGGGTACTTCGTAAAGATACAATTGCTATTATTACCCAGCACCCGAATGGTGTGCACCAGTCGCAGTTGCCATAAAGTGTCATACTTTAGCATACTAAAAAAATTATTATTTAGTACTTTATTTTAGTACTAAATAAACTTTAGCATCTTAACCTAGACTAAATTTTAAAGGTAAAAAGGTAGCGCCAATATAAGGATTTGGTCATTTTCACCAACTCCCCGCCCCCAACGACCACCTGTGCGTGCTTCCATGAAGAAGACTACAACAGAAAGCCACATGTAAAACGAGTAAAAGTACCAAATTTATACAAAAAAGAACATCTTGACCTCCTCCCCAATGCATTAATAGTAAATAATAATTAAAAATTAATTAATTATTAATTAATAAGTTGACTATTGAAAACTGAATGCAAGACAAGTAAAAAATACTTCTACAAAAAAGAACATTTTAAGCCCCCTGAGTGTCACGGGGGTCCACCAATCCAGATCAGGCTTGGTGTATATACATAAGTTCACTAGATATACTGATATACAAAATTTCAACTGATGACTCTATGTAAAATCTGGGGAAAAGATGACTCAACTTTAAACGATACCCAATAGGACCCCCTTGGGTATCGTGGAGGGGATATGGTTTAAAATTAAAAGTCAGGTGCACAACTGGCTGGAGCCTACAAAACCAAAAGCTAACGCATAAATGTGCTACCCAATAAACTTTTAAAATGTGGTGCTTTGGCATATGGTGCACAGTGCACACCAACCGTGTCACGGACCGCACCTGGTACTCATAAGGTATCGGTGGATACCCGGAACCTAAGACATCGGTCCCAGATGGACTGTACGTATATGATCCACACTATAACATATGAACTACTTACAATATAGTTAACCTACCATTTACCACTCATATAATTAAAAGAACGGGTTAAGGGGGTATGTTTATTTGTCGAAAAACTCTAAATTATGACTGGTTCTGTATTTATTATTGGTCAGCCTCCTTGCTTCTCTGAAGTCTGTGTTTACGAGCCGCTATCCCCACACCCATTTTACCTTTTCCTAGGCACTTCATTGTCTATTTGTAGACTCAACAGGGATTTTTGTGGTATTTATGCAACTTTTTTAGAAGCCAAGATAAAGCAGTTTTTCGTCATTTCATATGTACATAAACACACTTTGCAATGCGCATAATTAAAGGCCAGTAATAATAATATCATGATGAATGCATACAAAATTTTTTGGTTGGGGACTGCGAACATTTTACATGCATTGCTTACTAAAAGACCGATATACTCTGTTACGTGTCTTCTGGGTAATTACTAATTAAATACTTGTAAGCGCAGGTGTATTGCTCTAACAGCAGTTCTAACTGGTTTACAAAAAACTGGTAAACTCCGTAAGGGTTATGTTTACCATTACAAATTGCAATTAAGTTCTGACTGCAGTTAACTTATCCTTGCAATTGACGTAATTAATAGATCAATAACAAAACTCTGATTCCAATAAATAATACGGTCTGGCTTTTATTGTTTCGTCGCTATTAATACATACTTATAATTTGTAGACATCGAGTTGCTTTATTCAGGTACACATAGAATCGACAAAAATTTGCTGATGCAAGTGTAGTAAAAACAATATTATGTACTTTGACGGTGCAATGTAGTGTATGTAATTAGCAGATAAACAATGTACCCCCGCCTTTTCGACATACCAGCCGAAGAATTCATTATCACGTAAATTAGTGAGTAATTAGTGGCGCATAATTAAGCATAGACACGTCGATACATATTCAATATTGTTACCGTCATCAAACTCAAGTCATTGCAAAGGAAAATAGGTAACACAGTACAGTTGTACAATTTAGTCTTTATTATTACGAATTTTTAATACTACGTAGTGAGTAGTGACGTGTTTGAAATCCAAATTTACACAGATGCGATACATTTATTTCGAAGTACACTTGGCAAAAAATTAGCGTGTTTCAAATAAAAGTTTATTACAAAATGTAAAATGACATTTGGTCCTGGACAAGTTTATAGCCGGACAGCGCCACAGACTAAACTGACGAAATTATAGTAAAGTTAGTATTGCGCTTCCCGAGTATCCCGCCCGAGTAGAGTAATAATATCACAGAATTTTCCCAAGTCAGAAGTTTAGACCAATGAATACAACACAAGAAATGCACTTATAGAATCCAGACCTTTAATAATAACATGCATTTAGTTCGATTATGATGTATTTCTTTTTACTTGTACTTGTTATACGCTTATTATAGTATAGTGCATACATTCCGACAAACTACACAAAATAACAAAACCTTATTTTTATTCATATTAATATTTTAGTATTGTATTCATGTTAATATCTGGTGGATATGTACAAGTCAACGAAAATAATTATTGCATAATAGGTGTCTGTACTTGTGTGGTAGGTTTACCTTGTGTCGTTCAGCATTTTTATTCACTCAACAAAATGTGGAAGAAATATTCTATAGACAAGTAGATGACAATAATTAAGTGAACGAGTCAACAAATTTGCGTGTGGTCAAAGCTAATCAAATGCGACTGTGTTACATCTCAGCAGGTTGGTAAAACAAGTCTGCTTTGTTGGAGTACCTGGTGGTGGTGATGATGATAATGATGACTACGACGATAGTAGTGTGTTTGGTCTTTTGACATTTGCAAGATGAGAGTACAAGTACCTACATAGTTTATATGAATGTCCACACACAACAAATGAAAGCGCAAATATTTCTTTTTTTCGATCAAGTACATATTTGCACGTACATTTATCATTTGTTATGAAAATCAAAAAATAATAAATCTTATCACACATCGCGGCTACTGTTGCAGCAGCCGCTAGAGAAAATTGCCTTAAAAAGCATACGTTAGAGAGAAAAAACCTTTGGTAGTGGTTTAGTTAGACGGAACACATCCTCAAAAGTGTATGTGATTAAAAATTGTTTTCTGTCGTATCCGATACCCTAACCTTACGTATTTAACGATCGTTACACACTTTGATGGCTTACACGTATATAATTAATTAAGACACATGGGCCGTCGACGTAACGTCTCAAATTCAAAGATCAGAGGTAAAGATAAACTGGGACCGTAGAACCGTACCCCGATTAGAGCTCAATGATGTGACAGTAGCAGCACAAAACCAGATACATGAACACCAAAATTATAAAGAAGATACTTTACAAGAACGGTAGTAGCTTGAAATGTTTTAATCATTATTGGCTGGTAAAGTTTAGTATACATGACATAACATCAAGCTAAAATGCGTACCGTTTCAAATGCAACGTAACATCCCAGAAGAGAGATAACCCGCCTAATGATTGTCACTGACTAATAAACCTTCCATTAAAAGCTATCTCTCTCTGATTTAACAATCTACCCTCAATTTACGGTGTTTCGCCCAGTTTTTTTTATTTAAAAAGATTGTTATTCAGGTGTGGTTTCCAATTTTTAAGAGAAATCATCGATTATTCCTGTCACAATTCACAGCGCGGTGGAACCTTCCCACTCAAGCAACATCACGAGTGACCTTATTCAGAGAGTAATTCTCTTCATTTGAAAACTTTCAAGTAGCTACGCGGAAAAAAGGGGTTTTGAAGAGATTTTTGTCGATTTTTGTATATTGTAGGTAGCAATAGTACCAACACCTTCTGTTCAATTAAAGCCATAAGTAATTGCCCCGCTCAAGTTCTTTTTTCATCTCAAGTGTTTTGTTCGTTTGAAAAGTTTTGGAATCGATTCTTCCCTTTTCATTGTTAATTTAATGCTTGCCCACAACATTATAGTAACATTAGTGCCATGTTTAAACAAGATTGTTGATTCAATTTTATTCAAAAAGACACACAGTCAGGCAAAAACAACATTGCTTCAACATGTAAAGTTACAGATGAATAATGTCTTCTGCCACTTATCATTCCTTATATACGGCCTGCTTTGACGGTGGTGGTGGCTGTTGCATATTATAACGTAGCTCTAGCATTACAATGATTCTAAAAAAATAACGCTCATTGAAAACGATTGCTTGAGTAAACGCTCTGCTGTATCATCCAACACCTACTATACTCTTGAATGAAAACGTGAAGCCTCTACCACACAAGTTGTACCACAAAGTAAAAAGCTACGTAAAACATTTGGTATGGGGAATAACAAGGTTGTTATATAGGATGTGTATGCCATAATAAATAGAGACAGTTGTCCAATTCATTACGGCATGTAAACTGCTGTGCCAATGAAAGGGAATTAACAGAGGTGTGAATCTCATTAACTAGCACCCCTCATTTAATCACACATCATTTAGTGCCACTTTACTTTCGGAAATTAATCATCGTTTTTTCTTTGCACACAATGAGGAATGTTTAAAAGGTGTATCGTATTTGTGTAGATGCATACAACTCAGCTAATGTGCAAAGATGTGATGTGCGCATGTAGGTAGTATTGACGGCAGATTGGTAATTATAGTATCTTGGTATTTCTATCATATGTTGGTTGGTAGTTAATTTTTAATGATATTCAAAAATGGACACCTGTGTAGCGGTTTGTAAAGACGCCAATTTTACATCCATCTAATGAAAAATTGACGTAGGTATAAAAATGCAAATCAGCAGAAAACTAGGATCATCATCATCATGACAGAACTCTGAAGAAAGTCGCTTCTGACATTTTTGGTTAGAATCACTTGTAACACCAGAATAAAGTGTGACTAAATGAATAATTTTTCTCCGTAGATGTTCATTGGACATGTTTCTATATTATATAATATATTTGTAAGAAATACAATCCGAAGAGTGTGTAAACAAGGGGAATGTTTACGACTTGTCTAAATGAAAGTGCGAGTCAAAATTTATGAGCCACGTAAAAATGGAGTGAGCCTCATTTAACCTTACACTCCACTCGTAAAGTAGTTCATCCGAATCGCTAAAAGTGTATATAGCACCATCAAAGTGAATTGTTTTGAGAATGCTTTTCCTGAGCATGCTAAAAAGAAATGTAATATACTTAAATACCGAGTTTATGTAATATATATTCGAAAAAGATATTTACACCACAATTTTCTAGAATTGCCAAGTTGTAATTTATACAACATCGTAAAATTATATAACATATTGTCTATTATTGTAATTCCCATAAACCTACTGACTGATTCTAGCCTACATTATTGGGTATTAAGTAAATTAGCAAGAATTAGAGCAACTTAACTATGCCTAGCAGTTAGGATCCTTTTTATATCTCCGTTCGTCCTTTACTTATATGTATAAATGCACATTTAATATCTTTACTTCTTTATTTTTTATTTATGTTAATTTCTTATCAATCACGAGTACAGTATTTTTTGTTGTGTAATTCATAGTGATTCACTTTGTTGTTACCCTTTAAAATAATATTACAATATCAAATATTAAACCGGATCCGAAATTATAAGTTTTTTGTTCATATTTCTTTCGTTTAATTCGTAATAATTCGTAATTCATTCGTTTGCTTTTGCTTGCATTAATTACTATATATTAGTCTATAAAAATAACACACGACGAAGCCTGGATAAAGTGCAATTACATTTCAGTTTTTCAGTAAATTTGCCAACCTGCTTAACTTATTAATAAATTAGCAATTTCAAGTAGAAAAGTCGACGACTCCTTGTAAAAACTATTATTTTCAACTCACAAGGTCTTACTGTGTCTTCGTTACACTGCTTTTGTAATTCTACAAGGAAAAGAACCCCTGTATGCATGCGTATGCAGATTGCAGATGCTGATGACTAAAGCCAACTTTTCCCTTTCCTTATTTCCCTAACACAATTTAGCTCATTCATCACAAAAAAGGGAAATTCTTTCACGGTATAATACATGAGCGTTTACAAAAGAGCGACACAGGTTAAATGCTCGGAATTCCAGGAACAATGAGGCGCAAGAACTAGCCAATTTTTTACATCAACTTACGAAAAGCACACGGATTTTAGTGCTCACAAAAATGTCTATATGATCAATTCCTCGAGAGTAAGAATGGTTTCAGTATCCACGGAACGTGTGCGTTAAACCCAGCAGCTAGATTACAGACAGCTTGTGTGTGTACTTCACATGGTGAGAGAGTAAGCAGAGAAATTCTTAACTTCTTGACTTTTGATTAGTTCTTTTTAATCTAACCAGGGATTTGGACCGTGGATAAAAAAATCCCATTTTATGCAGTTAGTTGGCGGGCGGGCGATGACTTACCTCTTTGCAAAGCTTTGCATGAAGATTAGAAGAAAAATGGGACTGTCACCAAACTTTGAAATTTTGAATTAATACAACAGAAAACGAGAAGGTAGATTAAAGTCACTGGTTTAATTTCTTTTCGGAATACTCAAATCAATCAATATAAAATACTTCCCTCTTCTTACAGATTTACTTGAAACGACAAGAGATGCTCTCGTTTTCCCCACATTTCTTTAAATTGATGTAATGGCAGTTGAGATGGAATAATTTGTAAATTACAAATTTTTAGATACGTTAATTGAATAATGCTTCACATGTCTTGCATTTCTTGTTCCTTGTCAAACAATACGATTGTAATGGTTCCTGGAAATTCGCACGGTAGATCGACTCCCATTTTAATTATCTCCTAATTTATCCATTCGTGCATCGCTTGACATGACAGCTAAATACATACCTCGGCTTAAATGTGAGGGTAGTTCTTTTCTTGCTCAACCAGAAATAATGTTTCGTATACGCATGCACTTAAATAGTAAGTAGGCATAGCGTGCTTGTGAAACAGTTTAACCATTACCTACACAAGAATCCATGTAAAACCTAACGATATTTTTTGTAACTTGGAGTTTTCAACAAATCTGTCTTTCTGTACAAAGACCTATATTTATACATGTATTACTAAAAANCTTGTGAAACAGTTTAACCATTACCTACACAAGAATCCATGTAAAACCTAACGATATTTTTTGTAACTTGGAGTTTTCAACAAATCTGTCTTTCTGTACAAAGACCTATATTTATACATGTATTACTAAAAAATATGGGTTATAAATTGGCACCCACGTTGTATTATCATTCACATTAATTTTAATCAGAACAACGGTTATGAACTGACATTTTTTGATGGGTAAGTACATTTCACATGGACAACTGACTTGTGTCGAAAGAGATGCGACAACGGCAATTTTTCATGCATATGATATGAACTGTAGCTAAATTTGAAATTGTGAAAAGATAACTATTGTTTGCAAGAATATTTTCAAAATAAGACTTATATAGAACTCATCCTGAGATGAACATATTATGACCAGTATTGTTGTTAATATCAGTAGGCCAATATTTCAATATTATTACAACCTGATGTGTTTCGTGCAAATAGGACAAAAAGAGTTGTTATGTTAGAAAATGTACTACATGATTAGGAGCAGAGCATCTATAGATTTTTGTTAGACATACTGTAGCTCCAACTATAATTAAGGCATCAACAAAGGTTAAAATGGATTGATGTGCACATGGTAAGTATATTTATTTATTTAGATTTGGACATCATTTGAAGTAACCCACCTACATGGTAAATACATTTATTTATTTAGATTTGGACATCATTTGAAGTAACCCACCTAATGCAAACGTTATGTAATGGCATTATGAAAATCTCGTATTAAATTTTATATTTACATTTTGTTCAAAGATCTTGCTTAATAGCAGCATGAAAGGTGTATCAAGTCAGAAAATCATTACCTTGTAGGCATACGTATTTGTTAGGAGGAGGAAACAATAGAAGCTAGCAACGTCACGAATACGGCTTTTAGAATGAGTACACAATAGACAGACTTACAGAGAATATCTTTCATCAAGAGAACAGCCGCTTTTTTTCAAGGAAGTAGCAGTTCACAAGTACAATGATTGAAGGTAAAAGGTGGAAGCCGAGTTGAGTATACACATCCCAGCAGATAATAATGATGACATGACTTCACAGTCATTTTCCCAACCCCTACGAGTAAAGTTTTACAAAGTATAAGTATTAAACGATATGCACGCAAAACTTTCAGAATTAATGCCTACAACTGTAGAGTTTACAGGCGGAGAGAGTTTAGAAAAAAATATCAAAGAAAACAAACGCGTAGGTACACATCAGAGCCAATAATTCTACTTTGCCAGTGCCAGAAAAAAAAGTTGATGCTTTTCTGATAGTGTCGAGCGGGTTTCTTGTCATTCTCACTTGGGAATTGTCCTACAAGCAATAATAATTGCTTAAAAGCATTTGTTAACGTCACATAAAATAATCTAACTTCTTCGGCGGCCCATTGTTCTCTCCTACGTACTAGTAGTGTAAACGCACAGCAAGTAGAGACGAGGACAAGACGGACATTTTATGTTGGAGAAGGAAAAGGATTTTTTATCAGATCTTTCTTTTCCCCTTTTCATAGTGCATGCTGAACAAAGGTGCAAAGATCATACTTCATGATAGGAATTAAATTACTTTATTAGCACGAAAGTGTAAGCCATTTAAGTTCAAATATATTTGTAATAATTGCTCGTTGCGCAAACGGCAAACAGAAGATAATCATCGCTTAATCCAGAAATCATGCTGTTGAAATAATATGTATGATTTTAAAATTTCTATGTTCAGCAATTAAAGGACGCATTAAAAAATATTTATATAAGACATTTACCATTTAGACTAGATACTATCAACTACATTTTGTTTAATCAGAGTATGGCAAACTGCATATTACTTACTTCATGTGTAAGTTGAAGTCTAGTAGATAATGTACATAAATTGCAAACAGGAGAGGAAAATGTTGATGATTGAGCTTTTGATGGTAAAAAGAAATGTGTGCATGCATAAAGCCGGCTTCTAAGTATAAGTATTTTTATTTGTGTATTTTATCAATAAATCTTAAGACTTCAGCTGTGGCTACCCTTTCCTCTTCGTCTTCATCCCAGTTGGCATTCGGCTAAGCCAATGTAAACAAGATGATGAAGGAGGAGGAAGCAGAAATATATCTTTTGAATATATGCCATCACTATATCTTAGTGAACCAGATGCACATTTTGTTGTACTATAAACTCGGATGGTAAAAGTGCATAGGTATGTATTTACTTTGTATCTTTAAGTACAAAGTAGATTTTAGAATTTGGTAGGGCAATTCCGTCGTGCTACTATTTATTGTCATTTTCTTCCTAGTGCATTTAAATTCTGCGCGTGATAAATTTTTATGCATATTAATAGGGATTTTTGCAGTGCTAATCTCATTTGTCTTGTACGGCATACTACAAGTTGTTTCTTGTTTCGTTTTATTTCAGAAGGCAGTGAAGGCAATTAAGGCAAAGCATTTGATGTTTTAAGTCTCAGAATAAAGGATATAGCAGAATAGTTAATATCTCATTTATTTTATTGTATTCTCACAATTTAAAAAATTGGTTACTACAACTCCACTGGCGCTCACCGACAGTACAGCTTGGTTTTCTTTCTCCTGATATTTGCTTGCAGCAAAGAAGATTCTCGACACATAGGCCGAAATAATAACAACAATTTAATAATGCATTGAAGTCCTAAACATGTATTTGGGTACATGGCGCCATTATCACTAAAACGTTCAAGCAAAACTACCAATTTCACTGAACTAAAAAAATAATTCGAATTCTGAGTTTTATTTTTGAATCAACATTTTGAATAAGTATTAAATTCTAACATTTTAAAATCTTTTCTCTATTAAACAATCCCGTGTATAACCTATCTTTTAATCGTAAAGTAATAATCTCATTCGACGTATGCAGTCCGACGGGCCTCTAGTGTACTTATAATGCGTTTTTGAGTTTTGATTTCCACCTTGATGTCTGTGTAGTTGCTCGGTACGGTACGACAGCGGTGGTATCTTTCAAACAAAGTGGATTTAAGATTGCAAGTGTAGATGTTTTACTGTATTTACACCATTGGAAGATTGGACGGTGAAAAAGATTCATACTGCTCGATAAGAAAAGGCATTCACTGCACTAAGAAACAAAGCAGGAAGAAAATATTTTGAAAGTGTGGAAATGGGAATTAGCAATGAACGCGCGCTACCGTGAACCCTTTTTGAGACAAGGGGACTTCTGGCTAAGATTTTGGGAGAAATGGTACAAACCAGAGTTGACAAGAAAGACATGGCGATATATACTTTTTTGGTCGGTATCACTGTTGCTTGAACATGTATATTATATATGCAGATATAATATACAGGACAATATGTTAATACATCGGTGGGGAAGGATGTCGAAACACGAGCTCATCTTGTTTGTTTCTAATAGGATTTAGGTCTCAGTGGTTTTTTTCTTGTGAAAACACACATTTTGCTATTTCCCTCTTTGCTTTTGCGTCTTCTTGCAGTATAACATCAACCGGAAGAAAATACGTGTACCTATGTGTATGCGTAAGCTGAGATTTGGAAAAAAAGGCGAGTAAAAAGTGAAACGAGAATAGAAAACAGTGATTCATGGGAATAATAACAAGAATCCGAAATCATCGCAGGTCATAAATTTTACTCGTATTTCCTCTCTGTTCACCGTCTCTTTCCGTTGTGTAAACTTGAATCAGCACATGATTAGCAACTCCTGTTTCCCAATCCCGACTCTCAAATTGAAATTAAAAGCTAGGTTCCACTACAGTGAGCTCAAATCAAAAGTTGAACATCATTACAATCTAGCAAATAAAAAAAAACAAGAAAAACCAAAAAAATCCTACATAATGGAGTCAACACACCAACAACCAACTCTTTCGTTCTACACAATGTAATTCTGAGCTGCTTTGACTTATAAGACAAAAAATATTTTGTACGGTAAGGTAAACTCCAACTCAGCAAGTATTACAAATGTTGCATGTTATTCGTCATTCTGGTGTTGTCTTGATCAATGCTAAGGGCACCCCAGGGACTCATCAAAGTGACAACTGTGTGATTTAATTAATATGGCTGCTGCAATAGTTCATCAATAAACTTCACAATTCGAGCTACTTGACTTGAAAATCCATGCAACACAAACAGAACATGTTTGACTGTCTCTTTTTACCTATCCATGAGGCTGGTTTGACTATTTTTTTAAAATGTTGTTTTTTGCTCTTCTGTTTTCATTCGCACACTCTCCGTAGCTTGTTTTGCAGAACATGTAGAAAGAGAGTGCATTTTGTTGGATAAGTAACTTTTAATATTGTGTAGTATTTATACACTAGCTTTTTTACTCATTCACACTCACACACACATTACACATCTACGGCAAAGCACAAAGCATGATTAATTAACTACATAATTTTGCAATGAGTAAACATCCTGCTTCTTACAAATGATCAAAAATGCTGCCAATAAATTTACCTTTTGGCCTGTTTTGCAACACCCATTTATCTTACCTTTTAACCAAATGACTTCAACAAAATCATAGAGGGATTTACATATATGTTGCTTAAATAAAAGGTGATACGGAGATAGTATAGGTACACATGTATAAAGTAAAGTGGTGTGTATATTTAGTTTAGTATAAAAAGAGTGCTTCAAGTTTTTACAACAACTTTGCTTGAGCGGAATTCACAATGTTTGTCTGGCTTTTTGGAAGTCGCATTTTTTCGCTTTTCAAGTGTGACTTGGCTCACACCGTAAACTCAGTTGCACACACAGAGACACACAAATAACAACAACAAGTATACCCTACAAATCAAACTGAAGGAGTGAAAGACTACTGGGTACACAAATAATATAAAAATATACACTACTACTTGAACTGCGGTAAAATAATATAAAATTATGCAGATATCCAAACATTCATCAATGCGACACGCATATCTTCAGTCAAAATTAGCTTACAATGTGTTTTTCCTTTATCGTGAAACCGTCCTTTTATAATTTTTTTTTACACCAACCAAAATAAATAATGCCTTTAACACTTGCATCCAATGTGTAATTTGAAGGAAAGCAAGTTTTAAAGATTAGTAAGGTTGTCGAGACGTGAAGTATGTGTACGAGAGTAAAGCTGGTAGAAAAAAAACTGGACGTTTGGTTGATCGTACATTTTTGTTACCAACTGGTGTCTTCTCAAACTTTTAGTACTTTGTCATTTTCACGCACTGAGGTAGTTAGTTAATAATTTAAATTTTAATGTTATAGACGACTGTCATTATTAAAAATTCTACTCGAGTAACTTATACACGATGCGCGTTGTATATGGATGGGGTTGCTGTGAAATTCTTTGCAAGCAAAAACACGTGTAAACATTGATCGTGTGGGAAGAAGGTATGCATATTGAAAATATATGGTATCATCAAACTGCCACTGATGCATGACATTTTCAATTAATCAATTACAAAACTATTCTTATTCATCACGGAGAAAGTTTCGAAAAGAGTAGGGATATTCGTCGTCAAAGTTAATCGAACTTTGATTCTTTGTCAGAGATATTGGTGTGACATTGATAGTACTAAAGCATAGCTATAGAATGACTTTATTTGTAGGTTTTTACAATCCAGAATAATTCATTGCTTTCACATAAATGCCTTAATATTTTCCATTAAAACGTAATTTGCCTTTGAGTATACAAGTAAATGGAAAATGTAATTTTTCCTAGGTAAATCATTGCAAATGAACTGTACTGAACAAGAAAATTTGTTCGCTGCGCACATAAAGAAAACACAATTTTGCAAGTTCGCGAGTTGTCTGTTTTGCTGTCCTCATTACTGTAATCAAATAATTGAAGATAATGAAGATTAACTATTTATTTGGTTGCATGTCATGATTGGATTTAGAACTTTGAAACCTACACACACATGCAAAATATCTCTGTTAGGGTAAAATAGAAAGCAAAATTACATAAACTGTTGTGTGTCTCCATTGCTTTTAATCGAGGGGTTTTAGTCAGCCACGTCTTCATATTCACTTTTTGCGACAGCATTTGTTTGAGAGTATTTAAGTATATTTAAGTATAGCAAACATTTTTTGTTAAAATGGTTTGAAACTGCATTAGAAAAAAAGGGTTTGTACATTACACCACAGCGAGAGTTTACACACTGCACGCTTTCATTAAGTAGAAGCTCATAAATTTGTCAACATTAGACAGGCCTGATCGGTTTGGCATGGAACATTTTTTTGCTTCGTCTCCGAGAAAACAAAACCGCGCTGTAAAGATTTCAGCTGACATTAAGAAAGCGCCTGGTAGGTAGGGAGGTAAGTATAAACAGTCGGTAATAATGAGAGCGAACAGCCTGAAAGCAGATTAACACGTAAGAATTTTTGCAAAGTGGAAAGGGAGTCAGAAAAATTGCACATGCCTTTTGGGAAGGAAAAAGGCAAGTGTGTTAGCCTTTTTTATATTTAAAATGTTGATTTGGTTCACTTGCATTCTTTTCCCTGTGAATCACCATTTGATCTGCCATTCTTCAAATAATTTTGTAAAATCTTGAGACCTTGTAATCAAACGTAAAATCGGGTGCTAAAGATGTAATAACAGATTATTTTGGGAGTCAATTTAGGGTATCATGTTGGTCCTCGGGGGATTCTATTTAGTGAGTGTAATGCATGTACATATACGCATTGGGAACATACCACCGCCGTGTTTGTGTACACGAGCAGACTAAACAGAGAGTCGGTAATGCGTAGTTCTCTCCTCAGTAGTATATGCGGTTGGCCTATGGAGGGACTGTAGAAAAGAGATTAAGTTGGAATGAGAAAAAAGTGCATGGAAATCAATCTAAAAAGTGTATTGTGATTTACAATCAAATGTCACCCAGACACGATTTCACCATTAGCATTGCCTCTGTTTGACGGACAATTCATTTTTCACTCCCTGCCAGCTCTATAGTGCAATAAGCAGTAACCAACTATTTATATATAGTTTTCTAAAAAAATGCATATCGCATCGTACTGAATGAGAGTTCATGTGCCATTGGTACCGTACTTCTCGTTACGTTCTTCGAGGCTCACAACAGAGTGTAAGTATAAAAGTTGCATTTGCTTATGTAAGAAAAGAAAATTCATGATATGTTGCTTCCTGAAGTGTGTCGAAAAGAATTAAAAATTAAATAAAAATGTCACAATCTCCAGAAGTGGTACTAACAATGCTTTTTCTATTTAAAAACTATTGGCATAAGCTACTTAAACTGGTATAGATGCAGCATAGGTACATAATTTGTCAATGCTACCCAACCGCCATTTACGCCTAAACGCATTTTCTCCGGGCGCACAAAGAAAACCGTAAGCGACAAGTTTGGGGCATTGAGATACTTTATGTTTTTGAATGTCAACCTTGTTTTCACCTTTGTTAAAAACAACCAAGAAGTGTAGGTAAGCTCATTATATTGATAAATAAAAGTGGATAAAAAGTACGAGTGAATGGCTAATTACTTATTTGTGGATAATTTGTCTCAAATTGCAAAATAGGTGCATATACATGTGTATCAAAGGGGATCGAAAGACTGAAAAACTTGTTCAAAATACAAGTAAACCTATGTGCGTACATGAACAGCAGAGCTTACTTTACGTCGCCTTCCATCCACCGCTTGTGTAGGCAACTTGCTACAAACCCAACAACCTCCGTAGCAGTACCGCTAGAAAACGGCCAAGTTGATTAATGTGTTTCTATCATCCCATTCGAGACATCTAACCGATTTCCCATAAACTCACTCGCGTTATTTAAGTTGTTTTCCCTTCGTCCCGCCTGGCATATAATGTTGTGTTGGTGTTAAACTACTTGCATGGTGATAAGCATGTATGCTCAAGTATGCTGAATACTGTACAGTACAGATGCTCATTTGACACTCCGTGGCAGTATCAATATAGTATAGGAAAAAAGGTACACCGTAAAAATGTTAGTACTGTATCATATACATAAACTGAAGTCAGTAGAAGTTTATAGACAATTTGAAATTGCAATTATAAGCATCTACATTTTCCACGTTTTTAAAAAGTAATCTCAATCTCCGACTATCGGCAGTATGTTCCTAACAAAGTGCTGCTTTCTTTCAGATTGTTGCTATTTGTTTATTCCATACGAGATATTCATTTAAATTTTTATCATGGAAAGGCAACAAACGTGTGTGGTTGACAAAGCTTTCAAGTGCTTTAATGCGACCCGTAACGTCACCTATGCTCACCACATGGAAGTTCCACAACAAACCTCATCATAATCATCATATCGTGTACTTTTCTTATTGTTATAAATGCACATTTTATTTTGAAGTCAAACATTCCCATTTTAACACTCCTGTTTTTTATCATAACAATTATTAAACAAGTTGCAAATTGATCTCGTAACAATATTGCCAATATGAATCTTAACTTGGGCTAAATAACTTGGGCATAAATTCTAGTTTCCTCTAATTTCTCTTGCATATAGTATGTTCTACAAGGATAATTTGATAATTATCACTTTAAAATACTAAACGTGCTAACAACCAATCCAATCGTGCAGTAACAATAGTATGATTCATGTTGGTCTGTTTTCAGGTTTTGTTATAATAAACTGAACATAAATATTTCGTCTCATATAGGCAAAAGCATACCATAGAGTTAATGCAATCGTGCAGTAACAATAGTATGATTCATGTTGGTCTGTTTTCAGGTTTTGTTATAATAAACTGAACATAAATATTTCGTCTCATATAGGCAAAAGCATACCATGGAGTACATTTTCACTCATATGAAATTATCATAAGTTTCCATTTCCAGTGACAGTTTTTCTGGAAATTGCTTCCAACACAATATCAAAATGCTGTGTGTATTATTATCAGAGTGATGTACTGTGTATCATAATAGGTAATTAAAATAACATGGTGTGAGAACATTGGCTGAAACACAACTTGAACGCTCATTATCTCATGAAAATCATGAAATTTTAGATATACCTATGCAGATGCACAAAAAGTATTTAGCTGCATGTAACTAAAAGGAAGGCATGATATTGATAACACTCTTAGTTTACCTGAGTAGCTTAAGTAATATGTATTGATTGCAGTATATGATTGTCTGTCTGTCTATCATCCAAAATCACAATTTTTTCATATTAACTTAAGAAACCAGTTTTTTTAAATAAAAATTGCCGAAAAAATTTGCTTCTTGATCGGGTTCGGATAGTTTCTAGTAAAAATTCCTCATATCAGCCAAGATCTAAGATCATTTTTATTATAGTGTCTCTGCATTATTTTCAGATGATGTTTTCAGCAGCAGATTTACGTTAGAAATTTCCCATTGTGTATTTTATACATTAAAGTAGCCAGTAGCCATCCTTTTTATGTCGATCTTCAAGAAGAAACTAGAGACAGTCTCTCATAAAGGTTTCAATTAAGAGGTTTGATAAAACACGAATTCTTCGCGCATACATTCTTCATGGTTAATCTTCACTCTTCACCTTGAGCAAATTAAAATATCTTCAGTTAATCATAAACACTGTGACTTGGCAGAAGTGAAGTAAAAAAAGAAGCTGTCTGTATGAGCATGAGAAACGTGATTAAGGATTTTTTGCTTATGGTTCTAAGCTTCACGCGCTTTTGTGTGAGTAAAGTTCTGAGATCTTCTGTACACTGCAATATTGCCCTTAACTTTTTTTGTAAAAAAGAAGCTGTCTGTGTGAGCATGAGAAACGTGATTAAGGATTTTTTGCTTATGGTTCTAAGCTTCACGCGCTTTTGTGTGAGTAAAGTTCTGAGATCTTCTGTACACTGCAATATTGCCCTTAACTTTTTTACCATACTTAACCTATAGGATTATTTGGGTGCATTCTCAATGCTTATTATGGCATTTGTATGTATATAATAATGAAAATAATGATAACAAAAGAGCTCATTATAAAAGGAGCTCTTCCGTTTCATGCTGTTGTTTTTCAATCTGTCACGGTTTTGATTTGTTGGAAGGAATGATAAAGAAGCCTGCGTGAATCGTAAAGAATCAGTCGGTGAGGACTCAAATGTAATGAGGAAAAACCGGAGAACAGAGCATTCAGATAGTTTGTGTCGGTACCACTTTTTCTCTTGTACATCCATCACATCCAATCGTAGGAGTCCACTACTGGGGCAGATGTGTACAAGAAATAAACTCATTCGCAAAATATGTAAATGTAATGTTTGCAAACTTTGTACAATGTTACCTGCAACTTGAAAGAGCTGCAATGTCTAATGCATGCCTTGTGCTACTTTTCTTCACTGAAGATTGATTTTAAAAAAGAAACGTTCAGTACAGCTATTTCTTTTTTATAGCAAACAACACAGTTATCGAAAAATGAAAATATTTTAAATATATTGCAAGTTTTCCCTGTATGGACATTTTGAAGATTCGCATGTGTTAACACGACTGTTAATGTTAACTTTAACACTTTTATCGCACACAGAGACCACATTAACAGAATTGCATTGTGCATACCTAATTACGGCAACACATCAACAAAAACTTGTCAGGTGCTATCCTACAAGCATAACAACAGCAACTGGCAACATGGTTTAATACATTCAATAGGAAGTCATACGTAGTAGTTGTTAGACATGTTCACAATATTTGAATATCAAACTTTATTGTAATGCTATACACGACAAGGAGATAGCAGAATGACAATAAGACATTTCCTGCAAGCGCACTGCAGGTGGTCTTCGCAGTTAGACATTTCATCCGGCTACTACTGCTGTCGAAGCGCTGTACAAGAAATATCCCAGTCCTCGCATAGCCCTGTAGAGAGATGACCATCATTGGAGCGACAGTTTAGAGACTTTTTCATTTTTTTGACATGTGTCACTCGTTGCAAAATTTAACTTGCCCTGAGTGTGTATTATCAAGTGTGCATAATGAACAAATGAACAAACTACATAATTGTGCTTGTTGTTGCCACAAAGAGAAATTCGAACGCGAAAATTTTACAATTCATTTGAAAAGTATTTGCAACAATTCAACAAAACGTAAAACTTGTGTGTTGCATAAGACTATACGTACAGTTGGAGACGTACACATCTATGCATGTTTATGCAGCATTTCTTTTGCAACGGGAAGACGCCAACTAAAAAGTGACAAGAACTGGATAGCTATGAAAAATATACGGTTTCATATTCAATTCAGCTTTTGAGCGTCCTTTTTCTACTTTCAACTCATGATGATGACTATTGTTGCGCATGCATGATACCCAATTTTGTAGTGTGTGAATAATACGATGTCATTTCAATTACAGAGTGCAGAAGGTACACAGTGAGGCATATTGTATTTTTCCCTGCCAAATAGTAACAAAGCAGAGATGAGTGACATATGAAATAAATAACGCAGCAGCAGAAGCAGAACATAAAAATGTACTATTTTCTTTTTGCTCTTCACCCTGCATCTAGCACACTCTATTCTCTCTCGTGTATATTTTGACATTTGACTAATGTCTTCTTTTTTCGGATAAACACTAAACAGACAACACAACTTGCATGTCTGTGCTTCAGGGTATAATAATGCTACATTATTACTTGTGAACTTTATAAATTGTGCTAGCCAAACTTGATACGAACAAGAAGAAGCGTACTTTTGCTAGCATAAAATTTTCTACTGTATGGATTCTTCCATTGAAATAAGAACAAGTACGTGGTGTTGTATAACGGATATATGTATCCTCCCATACCCGCCCAATTGTCCTGGTGGTCATTGCATTTGCTCTTGTTATTATTTGAACAATACAATATAGGTTTAAAAAAAAATTATTTTCACTTCTATTTAAGTGCATTTACACATAAACCGTTGCGTTATAAATTAATCAGCAATTATTTTTGCTTAGAAATACGTTGTTAAGATTTCTTAATTTCTATAACCAATCCGCTGGGTGCTTATTTAGTGTGTCAGCTCTAAT
>JAHZNB010002393.1:0-13438 GCA_027744295.1 Callyntrura guangdongensis | reverse complement strand
ATACTCTTACTATATACCTATAATGTGCTTTTGACCTATACAGTTTACCTAAACCAAATTAATCAATCCCGATCAAAAAGGATACATTGACAAGAATAAGCCATTAAGTTTTGATGAAATTCCTTGTTGCTTAGCTACACGTTTCTCTAGTGAGTACGTCGCAGTTTTTTATTGTTTTAAAACTTACCCGCTGTATAAAATACAATACACACGCATTGAAAAAGCATGCCATTCATGAACAAAGAAAGAAAAGAAAGTTCCATATCTTTTAAAATTGTGGAAATCAGCCACAGTGGTACCTTGATACTACTCAGTTAGCTCCTAGAACGATCCCATAGAGTCTATGAAGCAAGTAGTCTCAGTTTGTCTATATGTTACTTCTTCTTTGTGGTCCTTTTTGTACATATAACCCAACTTCCGAAGAGTTTGAGTAATAAAGCTGCTCATTTTTTACGTGACCTATTCTTTAGAGAAATGAGTGCCCTGTAAAACATAACATAAAAAACTCCAAATGAGAGCACACTCATGTACCCAGAAAAAGGAGCGAGAGTCCTTATTGATTCAAAAATCTGCATCAACGTTCTGACAATATAAAGTACACACGTATCCGCACTTTTTTAAATGCTAGTGTACAAGACGATGACTTTCTAAGTGCATATGGCAAGGCGGCGGTAGAGTGAGTCAGTCGTCACTCACCAGAAAACAGGAATAACTATTCGGGCGCTCAAGCTCTGCTTGTTGTAAGCGTACATGCATATACGTTTGTAAGCTTTGCATAAAACCCAAGGGAGTTAGAAAGGCTTGGAAAAAATGAACATTTCAGTCTGCTTTTACTTTTCTTCTTTTTCCATCATCCCTTTAGACTAGCGACTATGTTTTCTCTTTCCCATCCCACGGCATTAAGTAGTTGGGCAGATGTAACTGCGGTAATAACAACTTAAAGCCTGTTATACTTCTTTTGAGAATCTTTGCCGCTTCCGCGACTAGCTTCCATTTTTATCACGCTGCTGCTGTTGCTACTCATGTAGGTATTTCAACTGGCTTTCACTCGGTATTGTTCTTCCGAGATTACTTATTCTTCAACAATGGCATATTATACAGACTCTGTGTAGGAAAACACAAGAGCCGAAAATCAACAGCGAAATATAATATCGGCAGCGTTTCAACTTTTTGTTGCTCTTTACTTACACCATTCACAATGGAGAAAGTCAGTAAAAAGAAAGTGGTTGTTGAGTGCGGGAATAAAGCAGCTTTCAAGGTAGCAATACGACCATAGTCTTTTATTACATCCCAGACTACCCCTATAAGGTATAATATTACACATAAGCATAAGTGAAGCTACATACTGTTATACGCCAGGTACGATTTTTTTAACTCGTTTTTTGCTTTCATTTTGAAAAAACAAGTCTAGTGTTGCTTGCTGTTGAGTTAGTTGAGTATGACCCTCTACATGTACATGTATTGATGTTAATCGACCATCTGCAACCAATCTTTACTGCTACACACTAGGATCTCTTTCTATGTTTGCCTCTGCTATTTAAAGACCTTACCGTTACGCAATAATATGCTGCCGTTGATTTCCGCTCGCCCTTAGTCCGCATAATGAATACATTAAGTGACTGGACTGCCCTGGATGCTCTGCTCGGTTTGCTGGCTAGCTTACTGAGAAAACAACAAAAGTCAAACGAACCGAGTATAATCGCTGGGGGGAACCGAGTCATTGAGTGACTCTACCTTGTGATGAGCTTATTTGCCTTTTGATTGTCTGTTGGTTTTTAGACGTGGAATATTGCTGCTGGTTTGAGCCTGCTCGTATGGCACTGCGTACGCTTATGCAAAATACCTGAATTGTCTGTAGTTATTTGGGATTTTATTGTACAAACGTTTTGCTCTGCTTCTGTAGTTGGTTCCAGTAATTTGCTGCGCTCCCAACAGAAATCTCCTCAATAAAATGCATTTTTTAAAGTATAAGCACTTTTCATGCACTTTACACAAACCAATAGCGGCAAATTTCTTTTTTACTTTTACCTTGGTTCCATGACTTGCTGACTGTAAGGTTTGCATTTTTACTCTATTTGTATGAAAAATGCAAACCATATTCTCTGTCGTTTACTCACAATATGGCTTTGTGTCGGAAAAATGAAATTTATCTTTAGAATGTATGTGTGTATCCACCTAAATATATGCTCCATGTACCTATTTCACCCAAAGCCAAATCCCTCTACTTTTAACCCCAAAGCTCATAGTCTGGAGTCTGGACATACACTACCGAATAGAAGTAAATCAGATTATAGCCCTGATTGCATTGAGAAACTTTTATCGCCTCCTGGTAGTAAAATTCGGTTCGTGAACAAACCCATTCGCAATATTGCGTTGTGGTTTTTGTGTGCATACTGTTTGTTAACTTTCGTCGCACCCCAAACGACATTATCAGCCAACCTTGGTGAGTACGCGTATTTATTCTGAGTACATAATTTATTTTCTATGTGTACATTGAGTTGGTGAAAATAATTTCACAGAAGGTTTATGTGAGTAAAGTAAGATCTCTAGCTTTCCCTCAAACTGAATAAGCTGAAACTGTGAGCGTTGCTGTCAGGTGTGGTTTGGTCCACGATTAAGTACGTCTTGTAATTAGTGATATTACATTAAGACAAAGGGATAGCATAACGACTACACATTTACTTTTATTTTTAGTCATTCCAATAAAAATGCCCTTTTCAGGGTAAGATTATGCTGCATCTAAAATACTTTATGGTAAGCAATATTATTGATGTATGCGCGAATCCACACGCCAATTTGTTGGATTGTTCTGAGTATCATCGATTCCAAAAATAAGATATTTCGGTCTGTCTTTTGACTCTTCTTTTCTTAATAAATTACTGGTAAGAAAAGTAGATCAGCGAAAATAGTCATCATTTCCGATAAAAAACTGTTTCCCTCTATGCTTTTGTCTTTCAGGATTTTTTCCTTTGCTAAAAAATGCGCCTACTCACACAATCTCCGTAGCAATATCTACTCCAGAGCGGTACTCCGTTGAGTGGATGACAGGCTTGTCTAGTTTAATCCATGGCGGACAAAATGTCACCCAACAAGTTTTCCGAGCCCAGCATCAACATTGTACTTCAAGTGAGTTAGTCTTTGTCACGGGCTTTGGTAGTGGGAAGGGATGGAGCTCTCACTTTTCTGTGCAGTAAATACGTTATGCTCCATTCCCAAAGTGGAAGTTTAATAACACCTCAGCGAAGGCAATTAATAATGACAGTTACAAATGTAACTCATTTAAGTTTGTGAAAAGCGATCATTTTTCTTACCAAGTTATTGTTAGTAAATGTGTGTGTGTGTGTGTGTGCACATGAAATGAGCTGCTTTCGTTTGCTTCAGGAACTAAACTTTACAAACACCTTCTTATTCGGAGGGAAAGCAGCTTCTCTGTTAAAAATAAAATGCACCAAACTCTCTCCCTCTCCGGCAGAATAATAGTGTATGTAGTTTGTTGCTTAAAAGTTTTCCAGTCTTGAAGCGCCAGGATGATGAAAAAGTATACACGCATGCTGTTTTAGACATTTAGTGTCTAGTCCACTTCCCAAAACTAATAATGCAGCTTACCATTTTCTTATTTATAGCCTCCCATTATAGGTATAAGTACTAAATAATCGCAACAGTTTTACGGCAGTCTTCAATTTTTTTAGTTTATACAAAGTAGAGTGCAAGCTGCGTCTTATCATCCAGTTTACTTAGAAAAAGTAAAAACAGTCAGGAAAACCTCTGAATGACCTTCACATGAGAAAAACAATAAAAAACTTATAAAACTGATAACTAGTTGGTAGTGTTGGTGTTGTTGCGTCATTCTTTTTCTCAATAACTTGGTGCAAAAATTTCAACTTGTGCGTACAAATAAATATTTGAACTGCCAACTCTCTCTGCCAATGGCATTCCATTATGCATATTCGTGTTTCAAAAGTAAATGCAAAAGACAGAAAATCCAGTTGGCTAACAATGCCTCATCAGCAGAAAAAGTTTGAATGTTTAAGCAGGGAGTAAAGAAGGAGAAACTTACTCCATTTTGCTGGAAACACGTTCACATAAATTATATGCCTACATGTAGGGTTATATACTTACATATGTATCGTCGTGTGCTTGAAGCAAGCTCATGTAAGTCCTACATTGCAAACAAAGACGTGCTGTCAGAAGCAGCACGTTTACATTACGTGAATGTTGTGTAGGTAGATAACTACATGCAAACATACGTAATTTCTCTTACGCTTTCACTATTTAAAACTTTTGTCCTGTCGTGTGTACTTGGGTTCATTTGCACTAACGCAATCATCTCCGTAACAATGTTGCGCCTTCTACCTACTTCGTCTCCAATGCCCATGAAGACGTGTAATTTTTCGTGTGATGGGAGTTCCGATGATTTGATTGATATTAATCTTTGAAAGCATTCTCATGACACGCCGTTTCCTCCCGCCCGCCCCATTAGCTAGAGAAGGTTTCGCACTTATTGGAAAATCAGAAAGTTTGATAAAGTACATCTTTGAAGGATATAATTTTGGTTTTGGTACATATTGCATCTGTAGGTTGTTTTTAAAAAAGACGCAAATTTTAGCGTTTTTGTGGGCTTGCTCATCATGTCTTTATAAACCAAAAATTTTCGCCGTTATTTACTCCAAAAAATAGTTTTATGTCTGAATGTAAGACTTTGAATCATCAATAATAAAAAAGAAAATGATAAAAAATGAACATTGTGATTGCAAAATGCGCAATTCTTCTAACAGCTGCTGTAATAATGGTACTCTTGGGGTGTTAGACGGCAGTTTTTTATGTAATAATCCTCGATGTGCATAGGTGACATAATGGCTGTCTGTTGGATGGCATCACCATTCGCTTTCCTTAGTTGCATGAGCAAGCCGTACATCCATGTTCACATCCTATAAATATTTAATTTTATGGAAATTCCTCGTACCGTTTCAAGGAAAAGGAAATTTACATACCAAGGTCCACACTGCTGGTGTTGCGTCTGGCATTGAGACATGTTTTCCATCATCTAGTACCCTCATTCGTCCAGCAGGTACATGTTTCCAGGGTCTTTTTTCCTTGTCAGTACGCCACAAAATGATTTCCTCAAAATTGTACAAAAATGGAGTGAAACTGATACCTTGTGAGTGTATGTGTGGTTTATACGTGCGTTTGCATACTGTCAGAGTTCAGTCAGACTATGAACGTGTGATATATGTATCCACTTTGAGAAGTGACAAATGATAAAAGAGCGTACCATTTTCATGCTTTCAGACTTTTTTAATTTGTCGGATTTAGCGCAACCAGACCAAGACCAAAACAATTTAAGTAAAATCTGAGGATGTTGATGTATAGTCCAAAACCTGACCTGAAATACTAGAAAATACGTGTTCCAGTGTTCGTTTTTTAAGACTGTCTTTTGTACAAGATTGGATAAATGAACATTTCTATTCTACGCCCATCCATTTAAAAGAATGAGTGTATCTCGGTTCGACAAGGTAAAAGCATGGCAGTGATATAGTGTGACGGGACAGGGAGCACACCCATTCATCTGTCAGTTGTTACTTAAATGAAAAAATATAGATACAAACTGCATTCATCTCACTTGCATACGTATTTGTGTGATGTTGTGTAAAGTTATGCTGTGTTGAGTGAAAGAAGTGAAAGTTGGTGAAGGAAACAGGAAACTTTTTAAATTCGTGTTGCTAGGAGGCACCTAGGGAAAAGTGGAAAGCGTCTCTCTCTCTAGCTGCCTTGAGTTCTTTCATCGTATTGCCATAACATGCGTCACACGCTACTGCCTGAACTACGTTCTTTAAAAAAACCTACAAAGTACAAACGATAGATATACCGTTCGACTTTTTGAAATATTGTGAAAGACACATTTTGTAGTTTGCTATTGCTTTTCTTTAGGTTGTTTCCACTCTGTGTAACATCGGTTCGACTTTTTGAAATATTGTGAAAGACACATTTTGTAGTTTGCTATTGCTTTTCTTCAGGTTGTTTCCACTCTGTGTAACATAATTATACCTAATTTGTATACGTGAGAAAATTCACAATCCAATATGAAAATGAAATTAGATTCTGTCCCGAAATATCTCACGTATCCGGTTATCCAGATGTAGTTATAAATTCAAATTTTCCTGTCAATTATCCTACGAATTCACACCAATATTTTATTAGAGAATGTTGTGCTCTGACATTTGCGGATGGTAAATGGCAGATTGGAGCTAGGCCACCTATATAACTTTAAATTGTTTTTGTTCCGTTCATCCACACAGTTTGTGGTGCTCGAAGTTAAAATACCTAGCAATTTTGTGTTGTATTTTTGCGATTCAAATTGTCATGTGTATTTTATAGCACGTCATCACTTTAATTTTTAAGTTAAATTATGTCTATATTTTGATTGAGTGGTACTCAACATAATTTCAAGAATAAAATATACAATTTGCTATACCTATCCCAAATTTCATCCTTAAAGACACTCGGTAATTTGCAGAAAAATCTCTTTTATATACATGTTATAAATGAATGCCTAATATTCACTGAAGCAGTATGGGAAATCTTGTAATACTATAAATACATACATACATTCATTTTATATGCATGAATAACTTTGTTATCATGATTTTACAATTCAATATTGCATATTGTCACTTCTTCAAGTATTGTACTGTTGACTTTCCTTCCACTCGTCATCATGTAATAAAGAGGTGTCTTCTTTTCTTCGAAACATCAATGTAACATAATAAACAAGGCAAAAGGCTTTTTTTCATGAAGTCGTGTATTGTAAAACATGCGCAATAAACTTTCCAAAAATACATATTTACATAAAATTTACATTTTTTGCCAACATCCGTTTGGAGAAAGGTGCTTCGCTATCAAAGAGAGAGTGAAGAAGAGTACCATTAAATAGAGGTCAGTCATCCCGTTCCCACACTTTTGTCGTTATTCTAATCTTTCTATCATGTAGTGTATTAGGACTGTGTGTATTTAACATAGGCACCTGCACTCATGAGCATGTCAGAACCGCATGAAAGAATTTTATTGCAATATCGACATTTCACAAACCCTTTGTACATCTGTTTCAATCATGTAGTGTATTAGGACTGTGTGTATTTAACATAGGCACCTGCACTCATGAGCATGTCAGAACCGCATGAAAGAATTTTATTGCAATATCGACATTTCACAAACCCTTTGTACAACAAGTATGTTTGTTAATTTCCATTAAAAGTATCTCAAGTGATGCATGAGAAGATAATTAGTACTTTGGGAATTTATTTGCCTATTTCACCCATTCTGCCAAAGAAATACCTTTGCGGAACCTGCTTTGGCTGCTTTTCTCTGGGTCGCGGCGTATTCCCACCATGGTAGTATCCCACAAAAAGACGCTAACATTTGCCATGCCTAACTGCCACCACGGTAAATTCCCACCATGGTACCGTGCCACCTTGTCAAAGTTCTACCATAGTAAATTGTCTACATTTGCTAATGCTTATACATTGTAGTAAAATATCTTGATTATTGCAAGCGATACCTTAATTACATGACAAGTTATCGGTTAGGAGGAAGAACATAAAAATTGTATCTGTTTATTTATGATGTATCCAAAGGGCACTCTCATTTTTCAAGATGTTTCATTGTTTCTGTTGTGCCCCAGCTTGCAGCCCAAAACAAAGTGATAAATTTTATTTTATGATTAATTTTTATTTTTTATTATTACTTTAAATTTTTTGTAAAAACTCGTGATAATATATTCTTGCCATCGTGCCCATGATTACTTTGTGGGGGTTGCTGTTTTATGAACTAGTAGAGTATGTTTCGGTAGCGCACTCAGAGTTTTTACATGTCTCTAAAATTCCAATTTATGTATGCGACTATGCAACTAAAATCGTCAAAATATGCAGTTAAATTGAACATTTTTATCTACAGTACTAGTACATATATACTTTATTTATAATTTCATAACATAACTTTCATAAGATGGTGGCAGTTGGGCTTGGTAGGATTTCACCATGGTGGGAATACGCCGACAAAGGGATAGCTGGCATGTGAAATATACGTTTCCCCTTTAGACAAAAAAACACAAAGTAATATTTCTGTTGGCATTTATTTTCATGATGTGAGATCTACAGCTCCATATATTTGGTGCAAAAAACTCGCACGCATTCATTCTTAACGCCGGAGCTGATGCATGAACACCAAACAATGTAGTGTTGTTACACGTATTGACTATCGACCACGTCAACGGTACGTACCTACCTACAGTGACTAGATTATAAATAATAATAATCAACACAAAGAATGGATGAGTTTTCTCGTTGATGAGAACAATACTACCACCAAACCACGTACGTACATCTACTACAGACGAATTACGAATGATATACGAATGTCGTCACTCATATAACTGTGTGCTTTTTACGTAAGATAAACGTATAGTTAAATGAGCACCATTTTCACTTCGACGCTTGATTATCGAATGTGTGTACATTAGTTGAATCGACATGTGGTAGGTGAAGTTCTTTTACCAGATAGAATTAAAAGCTGCATGTTTCTGTCTATTTCATTTTCAATATTTACATTCACTTTTCCTGTCGCGTTTGTATAGCTTTTTAGGACTTTCGGACTCTTGTCACGCAATTCAGTTATTTATATTCGTACTGAAACGTTAAATATAACAAGGTGATAACTTTCTTTTAGTGAAAAGAGTTGATTACCAACAAAAAATAAACTCACTGTGCAACAACTTTGATGCAGAAAAATAGATTTTACTAAAGAGCGATGCAGTCGTTATATCTGTATTACTCACGATTTATTATTTGCTACGATATGCGAACACGATATATGCTGGTTTTGTTGTCTTAAAATAAATTAAAAATGCTCAAGAAAGTTCTCTTAGTACTAGTAGAATGTAGAAATAACAGATCAATGTATTGCATTAAAATATAGTTTACTACGTTTAGTTAAGACATACTATTATCGTTATTATTAGTTTTTCATGTTACATAAAACTTTNTTAGTTAAGACATACTATTATCGTTATTATTAGTTTTTCATGTTAAATAAAACTTTTTGACGTGTATTTACTGGAAAGATACCATATTATCATAATATAATCAATCAGAATGTAACAAAATGGATTTTGCTATATACAACTCTCTGGCAGAGGTGGGCATATAGCCCGTACCCGGTAGCAAATTTCCGGCTACAGACTACATGTAGCCGTCGGTAGCCGGTAGCCCAGGATTTGGAAGGAAACCGGTAGTTCAGTAGCCCAGGATTTTGTTGGTATCCCAAGATTTGGAAGGTAGCCGGTAGTCCAGTAACTCAAGATTTGGAAGGTAGCCGGTAGCCCAGTAACCCAAGATTTGGAAGGTAGCCGGTAGCCCAGTAACCCAAGATTTGGAAGGTGAGGTAGCCGGTAGCCCGTCCAGCTCTGCTCTCTGATAAAAATAGATATGGGAAACAGCAACCATATTACTTCAATCTAATGTCTTATTGATGAAATGACAACATCTGTCTCATTACCTACCGCCACAAACCTCACCAGTGGTACCTTTCCACTTTCCACAGTTCACAACCCTTGGTTTCTCATTGATAGTGAGTAAGTGTTATTTCCAGCCACAATTAATTCCAAGTGAATGGATTTAATCCCTTTTCTTGTCCTGAGTCTTGAGGTCATGGTACCGTGAAGTTTTTACGTAGTATTGGCAGCGTACCTACAGAAATACATATACATAAAAATGGCAATCCTGTAGTATATGCCGAAATGGAAATACATGTGGAAGTTTATGTTGTTTCTTCACAGGTCACTTAGGGCTGACACAAAAAAGTCAACCACTACATATTATCGGAGGGGAAGCAGTATTCTACATGGTGCCCTCTCCACCTTAAGAAGATCACTTCAAGATGTACATAAGCCAAACTAGGCACCCAACAAGATTCCCCCTTCGCTGTACATACACTCATGGTGTTAGTGAATCCTTTTACTTCTTTCCTTAGTTTCTCGTTCTCCCGGGGCTGGGAAAATTGTTTCAGTATCTGTGCTGTCTTCTCCTTAAGTTCATGCAAAACGATGTGTGTGCTTGCAAGACGAAGAAAGTATCGATGGTGTAAATGCATTAAAGTATGCAGTAAATAAGTATTCATGTGGCAATGGCAAACCCATACATAACAGTGAGGGTTATATAACATAATAATGTTTATGGTATAGTCGTAGCACTACGGGTAAAAAAAATAAATGTATGTACTTATAAATATGTGCCGTGTCATGTGCGTATATACTTCTCTATAATTTCATTTCCACGAAGCATGTTGGAGGCACGAAAATATCTACGTTCTTCTTAAACAATCTCTTTTCCTCTTGTTATGTTTGTTGAAGAACATCTGGCCCGCTGTTCTTGTTTTCTCTATCATTTCAACTGCATCGTACAAGAGTGTCCCAAAAGTATTTTCGTAGCAGGATATTTTTTATTGCAGGAATCTAGCTACCTCCTTTTCTCTTCATAACAGTTTCATTTTTTCTTACCCAGTAAATACCCTTTCATTTGGTTTGGATAACAAAACAGAGAGAATACGGCAGTACCTACACAGAGAGAAAAATATGTATGTATGGTCCATCGGATTGGGAAGGAATGCTAAACATCCTGCGTGTCTTTAGATTTTAAAAGGGGCAATGATGCGCTCAGCTCTTTCAACCTCCTCATATGCTGCCACTACTGGTACTGGTACTGCTGCTGTAGTAGCCAAATTCTGAACAAAATGCATGCATACACATATTTGCACTGTGAATCCCACTGAGAATATGACGCTGTTATACTCACTTATGTAGAGAAGGGGTCTACCGAGACATATACCCATATGCATACGCAGACAAAGTTATTTCTTGTGATGCAATAGAGAACATAGGAAAGGAAGCTATAAAGATCACTTTCTCTTTTGTGAAAAAAAGAATACTCCGAAAGAGCTCACTGGCGAAGGATTTCGCGGATGCTTTTGGCTTTGGCGTGGCTTTCTTTCTTTCTTTTATTCTTTCATGTTTGTAGAAGTTGTATGTGGTAGTAGTAGCACACCATACTTCTGTATGACATTACACACACACACACATACACGCAGCTATTGAATTTACTTGAACAGATCCGAAAGCATATTGGTCTCTGCTGCGCGTATGGCTAATGCGGACTGGAGTATAGGTTTTTCTTTTCATGTGCTGGAAGAAAATTGTGTTGTGCTTCACTAGCTGTTGTGTATATGGTTATGATTTGATTTAAGTTTTTGGAAACCATTCAGAATAAATTGTACTTGTTGTAAAGGAAGCACGAAGACTACATTGTTGTGACAGAGGAGAAGCAATACATTTTCTACCACTAAAAAGAAAACGGGCTGTAGTCTTGTGTACCTAGTAGTAGTCCCGTTAGGTTTCTTAGATACTAGCTTAGTGGCTGCGGAGCTTGATGGCTTTCTTCTGGCTTACGGTTTGGATGCACCAAATGAGGATGAAATTTCTATCCGCTCATTGTTCCAACTTTCCTTTTCTCTTCTAACTACCATGATCGTCTTGATAATAATGTTCGGTGAAAAGTCATTTCATCTATTGTGGCAGTGTGGTTGCCCAAGAAGTAGGGAGGACTTACTTTATTAATCAAACAATATTATGATAGCAATGATAATACTTTGTTTATACGGACAATCACATAGCTTATGATTTTCAGGTTATTTGCCCGTATCCAGTTGGCAGGGGAGCTGAACAACATGAACGGAAACGCTCTAAGATATGTTTCCCCCATGTGGCATTTCAGGCGAGAGAGTGAAGGAAAGTCGTTAAGTCTTTGCCCAAGTAGTTGTAGAGGTACATATATGCAATATTCATACATACATGCCAGGGTTGCTTAAGGATAAGCTGTTTTTTATCTCAAAGAAAAGTTTTAAGTTGATGTGTATATTCCTCAAAGAAAGATGAAAATTATGGTCCATCTTGTTAAAGAAGAGCAAAATTGAACGCCTGTAGCGTGTAACATGCTTAGGAAGGACGAAAAAATAAAATGCTATATCTATTTTTGTTAAAGAACCTCATATTCAATCTTGTCATTCAGAATAGCACTCGCATGTTTTTTTAAGGAAAAGAGAAACCGAAAAATAGAACAAAAGACAACGAACCAAGTGCCCAGTATTTCTTTTTCGTAGCATACACATGATGTTGGCATGGCGAAATTTATAAACAAAGAGGAAGGAAATAAGAAGATACGCGTATTGATTACTTGCGCTTTCATCTTGTTTAGCACGATGAAGCGTGATGTTATGATAACTAAAAATTTGATAGGTCCGTTGCATTGCATGCCAGATAAAGATGTCTGCCAAATCTAGAATCACATCTCGGGTTGGTTTCTAGGTGGGGAAAGTCTATCCTCTTAACTCTCTTGACTACGAAATTTCCCGTACTGTTTACGTGAAATGTTTCGCTGTAGTCGTTTTCCCAACTGGGAAACAGATTTAAAAAAGTAAGATCACAAGAATATAGATTTAGTACTTAAATCAATTCAGTTGTTAAAAACGTCGTAGGTTGCTCCACGTTATTGATGGCACTGAAATAGAAGTAATACAAAAGGCAGTAAATGTGTAGCTACGGAACTGATTTATTTTTTTGGAAAACCGATAACGCTTTCCACTTTTGTGTCTACTTAACTGTACAAGCATATTATGGTTTGATTACCTTCATTTGCGGCTTGTTTGTTTGAAAGGTTGGGAAGATTGATAGAATTTTTTTTAAACATGTACCTATATCTTGTTAGCAATAACGAAGCAATTTGAAGCTGAAGAGTCGGCGGTGGAGGAAAGTTTGATATCAGGCGTGACGGTGTATGTTCAAGGTATTATGTTATTTTTCATGGTCTTACAACGTTGTATTGAGACAAAATCTGACTAGCGGCAGACGGTGCTTGTTATTTTAATGAATTGGTTGTAGAACAGTATGATCAACCGTCATACGACAACAACCATCTTTGTTTCCTTTTTCTTGACAACTCTGTCCTCATAGCATTATTACAACATTCATACATTCAAAATTTTCCGTTCAAATAAAATTGTTGGGGTGAATCCGTGGTCGAAGGTATTTATATTCACCTGTTACGATGCAACGCAAGGAAAAGTAAGGCCGTTTACAAATTCCTATTGACGCCGTCGATTGAAAAATCTGCGAAACGGCTGTAATGAATGATTGAGTAATGTAGTAACAAGTAAAGAGGCAGTTACAAAGGAGGAATAAGAATAAAGAGAATAGGAGATTAAAGGAGGTAAAGGAGGCAGGGCTTTGTTTTTTTATTTTTGTGTTTCCTTGAAAAAAGGGACGTTTATTTTTGAATAGGATAATTGTAGGGCAGTACATAGAGGAGCGGAAGTATTTTTAATCGTAAATAGCTTA
>JAHZNB010002391.1:0-12332 GCA_027744295.1 Callyntrura guangdongensis | reverse complement strand
AAAAACTTTGACTTAACGGTAATTTATAATGTATAGAAAAAGTCTATATCATAGTTTACATTTTTCCTGCTTACCTATATATCTGTTGTAGGTAGTCCACAAGTATGTTAAAGTATTTTTGCAGTTCTTTTTAAGGTTAGCTGATGGAATTGTTATGTAACGTGTATGTACAGTGTATATAAATACTTGGTGAAAAGCGACGTGTGTGTAAAGTGTAACATAAACTTTTAGTCAAACTAGTAGACCAAAAAAGTAATCCGTGTTCCTGATTCCTGTTGTTGAGTCAAAATTGTAAAAACATTTTATATGCACAGCAGAATCTGTTTGCGAAAAAAAATTCAGCAGGGTTCCTGGGAATTTATGTTATTTGTAAAGAGGAATTACTTGCATGAAAATTTACTGTCTGGTACAAAAAAATAAGTTATCCCAAAACGAGAAGTTTAAGATAACATGTACTTTGTGCTCTTGTGAAAACACGTAAATTGCAAATGTCTAACCGTCATGATCATGTAGTTTTTATAAACTTATTTTCAGGTGCAAATCATGGATCTGTAAATTCACAGCAAGTACAGCAGTACCAAAATCAGCCACCCTTGCATTACCAGTCTTCTGCAGGAATACCGCCACCACTAACTCGACCATCTCCGCCAGCAACTTTACGTTCAATATTACATGATCGGCATGCTGATGAAGAGGACGGAGATGATATGGATGATGATCCGGGGCCGGGGATGGACTTTGAAACGTTAAAAGAGAGAGCGCATAAAGCTCAAAAGATTTGGCAGGCATGTAGCAGATAGAAACATATTTAACTGAGATTGGTCATGTTGGAAAAAGTACACGTATGCATGAAACTTTTATTTTGTAACTCTTTTAGAAAGTCGCATCTCATAAGGGATTTTTTTTTGTGTTAAAAGTTAGACCTCTGATGAACTTCCTGACCCAGGACTGAGGTTGGCTGTGTACAAAGTAGAGTTACGCAAGCAAATTGATGAAGACAGAAAACGGAAGGCGGAGCGGCTGGCACGAGAGAAAGAGGAAGATGAACGAATAGAGAGGAAAATTAGAGAATTTCATGAAGAGGAGAAGAGAAGATTAAGGATAGAACAACATACACGAGCAGAATTGGAGGGATACCACAGGCATAAAATTGAGGTTTGTTTTTAATAAAAAAGTTTTTGTACAAATTGTGCCCGCGATGTGAGAAAAAGTTATAAAATGGTAAGGAATTTCTGAGCGTTTAAGAACTGGAACATTTTGTGACAAAATGTTGGATAAGTTATAGGTAATGTTATTTTACCTTATTTCATTGTCCCTAAATGCCACGTATAATGAAATACAGCAGAAACAAAGAAAAAAGAACGAAGCCTTTACAGTTTCAAAGCACCACGAACGAATGGTTAACGAAACAAGGCCGCGATCAAGATCAAGCCTACTTGCGGAAAAACTGGCTACCTTTGGATCGCCGGAAACCGGGGACTTTGAAGAAGAGTTTTATGATGGTATGAAAATAACGTTAATAATAGTGGATGTACGTTAGAATACTAAGTTATTAATTGCGTAGGGTGAAAACAAAATTTGTGTAATATTTGATGCAGTTGATGTCAACGATAACGGGTACGGATACGAATATCCTGAGAAAGGATATCTAACCAACTTTGGAGGCTAAACTGGAAAGAACTCGTTCTGTGAGAAAAAGTAGTCCTCCGGTTCCTGTTGTTCAAAAGAAATTGATTGAAAATTATTTTTTGGGTGATGAAAATGCACTCTTTTGTAGCACTAAACTTTCTTTTTTAATAATAAAAGAATATTTATGTATATACATATGGTAGAGATTAATTTTGCATCCCTTTCTACTTTGTATATATGCAACATTTCAGAGGATTGCAACCAGAACTCGAACCCCAGACAGTCAATTTCTTCAGAGGGACAGAATTTTCTTTTCCAACTCAAATCTAAACTGAGATCGGAAAGAGATTTGGTCGAGAGGAGACTACAAGAAAAAATTGAATCAACGCACAAAAATATGAACCTCTTAAAATATACTATGTGAATGCCGAATAATAAAAAAATAATACTCAATACTCGAACCCTACACAGTATAAGACTATATACTAATTAGTAATTACTTATTCATGAATAAAACACAGAGAACGTAACTATTTAGTTTTCGTATATTCGAAATATGTAGTTCGCGTGATGGTAGTCACAAACATTTAAACGTGAATCGTTGACATTGTGTAGATCCAATCCACCATATATTTTTAATTGTTAATTTTTTGCCAGTTTATTAGGCGTTTTACTCAGTTGGTCTTTAGTCTGTCCCATTAGTACCACCACCATCAAACACAATACGATAAAAATACGAAATCTCTATCCACTTTGCTACAACAGCGGCTCATATCAGTTGTACAAGCAACCAGCACGGCAACGTACTATAACAAAGGACGACGAGGTGGTATAGTATGGAATATGCTCAAAGTTTGAAGACTCCAAGTAACTCTAGAACCGTCGTTTAGATGTCCACTCCATTACAAGCTAAAAACTCGTGTAATATTATTTAGTCACAACATCTGTGACTATGTAAGATTCATCCATTGTGTTATGCCTTCTGCACGGTAACTCTTGAATGAAAAGAAATTTTGAAATTCTGTTTTCGCCAATCGATAGGTATTGTCAATAGCTCGGATGAGTACGAAGATGGGCGTTTGGGGTCAACGGGGAGATCAAATCTTAAAAATTGTTTCGCTCATAACTCTGAAACGGTAAATCCGTTTGAGATGTGGTTTTCATTAATCAACTAACAATATGTCATCAACATGACATCTCGGTGACACCCCGTGGGGTAGAAACAAGAGACCCCTTTTATTACGCCAATGAATATAGATTCATTGGAGTTATTGAGATTAGCGTAAGAGTGATGTCCGTCTGTCATCACTCTACAGGCCAGAAGCTTCAGCCGATTTGGCTCAAATTCGGCACACATGTACCTTAGGGTAGTGGCACCTTTGGGATACAATTTCAGCAAATTTGGTGTACCCCCGGGGGTCATTTGGGGGGTCAAAAATTAAACCTTAGCCAAATTAGCTCAAATGTTGTGTAGCGATACCAGGAACTGATAAGCCGAAATATCAAGTCTTTAGCAATTCAATCAGCATGTATCCAAGGCTGGTACATGGAAACAATTCAAAAAAGAAACGAAGCTTATACTTAGACGCTTAGAAGCTTAGACGGGCTTTAGTGTGGTTTGCTGTGGGTAGGAATCCCTCCATCCCCAAACTTTTTGAAAATAAAAATGATCCGACAAACCTAGTATAAGCTTCGTTTCTCTTTTGAATTGTTTCCATGTACCAGCCTTGCATGTATCAATACAAAAGTCATCACTCCAGGATGATGGATAGTTTGACTGACTTTGACGCCAATAGAGAACTGATGTGACTACTTACCAGAGTTGGCAATTGCAACTCGGGAACTCGACTTTCTCTGGGGCTCGAGTGGCTCGAACCACTACTCGATAGACACATTACGGCAGATTAGTGCAGATGCAGTGTGTGCCTTTATGTCATTGTTTGTGGATATGGTACGTAAAACTTATGTATCACCTAGCCCCATGCGTAAATTCAGCCATGCATAAACATGACTGGCTGTTGTGATTGTGACTAGTGACTGGTACGGTATTTGCAATACAACGCAACATAACAATAGACCCATCAGATGAGAGCGGAATACATGCTAGCGGGAAGCTGTCTGTATAAAAGTGTAAAGGCGGACAAATTCTTCTTATTACTGTTCGGCATTTGGAATTCAGAATTGAGCACTCACACAGAGAAAAAAGGATGAAACAAAGCAAAAGTCTTTTGTTTGTTGTGAACCCGTATCGTTTCTTTCCAAATCAAGTCATCATGGATTACACAAGTTCAACTATGGTGGCTTGTCTCAGTTGTCTCTAGTGTTCTAGTTCTAGTTGTCAGATGCGTGCAGTTACAAAAGGCAGTCTCATAAACAAAAACATTATTTTCACTAATTATCACGATTCAATAGGTTGACAATTAAGATTGCAATACAACGCTACCTAACAATAGACCCATCAGATGAGAGCGGAATACATGCTAGCGGGAAGCTGTCTGTATAAAAGTGTAAAGGCGGACAAATTCTTCTTATTACTGTTCGGCATTTGGAATTCCTTTTTGAGCACTCACACAGAGAAAGGATGAAACAAAGCAAAAGTCTTTTGTTTGTTGTGAACCCGTATTTTTTCTTTCCAAATCAAGTCATCATGGATTCAGATCAACTGTGGTGGCTTGTCTCTCGTGTTCTAGTTGTCAGATGCGTGCAGTTACAAAAGGCAGTCTCATAAACAAAAACATTATTTTCACTAATTATCACGATTCAATAGGTTGACAATTAAGATTTTATAAGCGTATATCGTATCATACTATACACATATAGGCACCAGGCGTCAAAATATTTCTAGTATAGATACTATTTCTATTGTTTTAAAATACCAATATTTTTTTGCACAAGTCAGGGCCTGTGAACGAACGTGAATGTTATGAAACATTGAAGAATAATTGAGTACAGAAGTTCAATGTCAAGTACTTAAACGGATAATCAATTAATTACAGTTAGATTTTACTGAAGGAAGATAAATTATTTTAAAATGTCAGGATTCGACCAAAATCAAGTTTATGTATCTGCTAGACGTGACGATGAAGACGAAGTGGAAAATGGCCAAATTGATCATCAGCAGTACAAGAAAACTTTAAAAGACTTCTTACGTCAGTTCCAAGAAGGACAGTTTGGATATAAATACAGGTTAGTATGTAACAGTTAAATAAAACAGTTAAAATTTGTTCAAAGTGTTTGGTTGGGCGTGGATTGTGGAATGAATAAGTAAAAGTACTGCCTTGCTGCATGTCACATACATATATGTAATAAAAGGGAAACGTTTTCATGTAAAAAATTAATTTATAATTATTTAAAAAAACATTTCAGAGATCAGCTGCGCAGAAGCTATAATATTGGGCAGTATTGGATTGAAGTGAAACTAGAAGATATTATACAATATGATGAAGAGCTTTCCGGAAAAATTAAAGAGTTTCCATCTGAATTTATTACAGTGGTATGTTAAGCACACACCAAAATATTTTCTCAAGTACAGGTCATAAGGTCATCCATGCAAGTCTAATTTTTTACTCATTTTCGACATAGTTCGAAGAAGCAGCTAAGGAGGTAGTAGACGAATTGACATCCCCACGGCCTCTTGGGCAGGAAGAGGTGGAAGATATTCAAGTTATGCTGATATCAGATGCTGAACCTAGTAAAATTCGTGAACTTCGTTCAGAAAGGGTGTCTAAATTAGAAAAAATACAGGGAATTGTCCTTTCGGCATCGGGCGTTCGCTCAAAGGCGGTTAAAATATCGCTTATGTGTCGTAGTTGTAGATCTGTTCTTCCTAACATCCCCGTAAAACCGGGCCTTGAAGGATATGCCTTGCCCAGAAAATGCACCACAAATCAGTAAGATTCAGTCAATAAACCATCAACTGACAACGGAGCTTATGTTAATTTTTTGGTATAATTTTTGCTTCGTTTGTTAATTTAGGGGTCAACAAGCTGGCCAGGTGAAATGCCCTTTGGATCCTTACTTCATTTTACCTGACCGTTGTGATTGCATCGACTTTCAAACACTCAAACTTCAGGAGTCACCTGATTCTGTACCTTCTGGGGATATGCCTCGTCATATGCCGATGTATATAGATAGATATTTATGTGAAAAGGCGGTTCCAGGAAATCGTGTTACAGTTACAGGAATTTATTCCATTAAGAAAGCTACACAGCCAAGTAAGGTATGTGCTATAAAAGATTTTAAATTTGCTGATTTGCTTAGGATAATACTACTACATAGTATATATCTGTATATGTAGTATTTATTACTGTATGCTTAATATTTATTTCTCCATTGGTTGTAGCCAGGAACTGAACATAAAGCCACAGTTGGGGTAAGGCAACCATACTTTCGAGTGTTTGGAATACAGTTAGACATGGATGGTAGTGGACGATCTGGAAAAGTCACTTACACGCCCGCTGAAGAAGAAGAATTTAGAAAATTAGCGTCTTCTCCTGATTGCTATGATAGAATTATCAAATCGATCGCACCAAGTATTTTCGGTTCAGAAGATATTAAGAAATCTATTGCGTGCTTGCTTTTTGCAGGTAACAAACATGAATTCGCCAAATTTATTGAAATAATTACAAAATTAAAATTTGTCATTAGTCATTGTGTCATTTTAATTGTATTATATATGTTTTTATCTCACTACAAAACACATTTAGAAGAACACTGAACACTGTTTTAGTAAATGTCCTCTAAACAGAGACGTGTACAACTAATGGATGATACATATTATTGTCAGTAGTCTGTAGTTGTTTGTTTTGTTACGTATCACTGTTCTGTGTCCATAATAATAAATGAACTACTGGAATAGTGATAATATTAACTACTTTCTACTTGTAGAGAAACTTCGTTATGGAAGGAGGAGCCATGGTTCTTGCGGATGGAGGTGTAGTGTGTATTGATGAATTCGATAAAATGCGAGAAGACGATCGAGTTGCTATTCACGAAGCTATGGAACAACAAACAATATCGATCGCAAAGGTAATCAATTGTAAAAATATAGAACAGTTTCATTCAGTAAAGTAAATGTGTTGAATGAATGATAAGTAAAATGATTTATTCAGGCTGGAATTACCACCACACTTAACTCCAGATGCGCAGTTCTCGCTGCTGCTAACTCTATCTTTGGAAGATGGGATGACACTAAGGGGGATGATAATATTGACTTCATGCCAACCATCCTTTCTCGATTTGATATGATTTTTATTGTTAAGGATGAGCACAGCGAGTCCAGAGACACGGTAATTTAATTAATTCAATATATTTTATTTTACACACTGGGAGTTTTTATTTTTTTAATGATGAGTGGCACTATCTATAGCGAAGTGTAAGTTATGTAATAGAATTACATGTTGCTCAATGATGCCAGTAATGTGCCCAGGGGCCATCTGATCAACGAATTTTCATATAATGTATCAATCAGCACATTTCTTTTTCGTTAGAATTTTTAGTGTTTTTACTCTCGTTAAATTTTATAGATAATGGCGAAACATGTTATGAAGATTCATATGAACGCTCAAAGAATGGATGAGCAGCCCGAAGAAGGAGAGTTGTCATTATTGTTTCTGAAGAAATACATAGCGTACTGTAAATCGTAAGTATAGTGGTTGACAAACCGACAAACGAGTTGTAGATACAAGCAAATACGTTAATAATTTTTATACATTTAACGTATTTCATATTACACATATTTTCGCAGTAATTGTGGGCCACGTTTGACTCTGGATGCTAGCGAAAAACTAAAAAATAAGTACGTTTTGATGCGCAGTGGTAATAGAGAAAACGAAGAAGAAGCACATCGACGAAATCCTATTCCTATTACCGTCAGGTACTTACAGCAAGTTACAATGACTATACGCTTTTGAATTGCCTTATAAAATCATGATTACATTTGCCCAATTTCATCTATTTGGGTCATAATTTAAATTAACTTATTTACATTTTCCATCATTTTAGACAACTTGAAGCAGTTATTCGAATGGCAGAATCTCTGGCGAAAATGCAATTGAAGCCCTTTGCCTCGGACGTGCACATTGATGAGGCGCTCCGGTTGTTTCAAGTGTCCACTTTGGATGCTGCAAGCTCTGGGAACTTAGCTGGTTAGTGATTTGTTTCCAGTGACTAAATAAATATAATATCTTGCAGCGTTTATTATGATGCCTTGTCTTACTTTTTCATGCCGGTGTAGATATCGGTATATTTATAATTTTGTGTTATGAACACACTGTCATGTCATACGACCAACTGTAATACAACTACTAAAATTTGCGTTATTCCACTATTTAGGTGTGGAAGGTTATACTAGCCAAGAAGATCATGAGACTTTATATCGTATTGAAAATCAGTTGAAGCGCCGTATGGCCATTGGAACTCAAGTGTCTGAACACACAATTGTCCAAGACTTTAAACGTCAGGTAACTAAAAGAATTCTTTAATGCCCCCTTAGACAAACCGTTAACATTAAATATGAAACGATCGTAAAAATATATCTTACTTACAGAAATACGATGAAAAAGTTATCCACAAGGTTCTGTATACAATGATTAGACGTGGAGAGTTGCAACACCGTCTTCAAAGAAAGATGTTGTACCGTATGAAGTAATGTGACTTAGTTTAATAATTTTAATTGTAACATGTTTTTATTGACAAACGTACAAATAATTTCTGAAAGTGTTATAAGTTGGGGAAATCCAAACAAAAATATTAAAATATTGCAATTTTGTATGATGCCTGCCAGTAAAAATCTTAATTAATGGTAGACAGGCTTGTATAATTTTCAACAAATAGTCGAATATTATTTTGCATAAATACACTCCGATCCGTAGAAAAATATTGTGCTCCTGATGGGACGTTAAATGACTAGAATTGACTTCATGTAATTTCGATAATGTTCTGGACGCGAGCGGCAGTGGCTGCAGTAGCATCCGGCAGGAAAAAGACCAATCAATTTTTGGTGTTTAAAGAGCAAACAGTAAACGAGGCCGTATTCAACAAGCAACACGCAAATGCGAAAACTACAGAAAAAGTTCTACGAACCTTCGTTCAAAATGGACCCGTGAAACCTGTTCTCTGATTCAATATTATCTAAGTTTATATCTATAAATGTGATAAAAATGATAATAGGTTAAAAAGTTCTACGAACCTTCGTTCAAAATGGACCCGTGAAACCTGTTCTCTGATTCAATATTATCTAAGTTTATATCTATAAATGTGATAAAAATGATAATACGTAGTCAGGCAGAGCATCTTGGTAAGTGATGCAATGAATTTGCATTTGGTACCCAAATGAAAATGAAAGCAACAACAGCAGTTAAAGTGAAACTGTACGTTATTTATTGTATGAATGATTTGGCGCAACAGTTATTTTAATTCTTACAAACATGATACATTCACCGGGTACAATTTAGCTAAAATATCTACAAAACCTAAAAAAACTCATCCATTATAACAGTAATATCATATGCTATCGAAATATGTTAACAGCAAGCAATACTATAATCATATTGATCAGTTAATCAAAAGTGTGTGTATAAAGTGAATGGATATTTCATGGGGTATTAGTCCAAAAGAAACTTGGATAAATACAATGACTCATTGTTTGATTGGTTTCAAATATGGCAATTAGAAAACTGCTGGCATTGACAGCAGCAGCATAAACAACATTGAGTACGAGAATTCAATGCTCAATGGCGGGCAGACATTAACTAAAAAATAAAATGGACTTAAAAAATTCATCATTGTGTAGAACATGGTAAATTCGATTCATGTCTGTGTTCTAAAATTGTCCGTCGCTATTCTCCATTTATCATTATCTGCCACGATAATGATTTGCTGTGAAAATGATTTTACAGTACCCATCTCCCGAGATTCGGTACTGACCAGCGGATGTTATTAAAAACGACTTTTTAGATCCGACAGCAAGACCTAAAATCAGATATGATATATCATGCACAGTAGTAATATTTTTTCTATTACATTTTGCCCATGCATTATTATGTGATCATGAAACTTGGTAGTTTTTAAAAGTGGCTCACTACTAAGTGGTTGACAGTCCATAGAAGACAGATTGAATGTCAACGATGGTAGTTGCATTTCGATGAATTTTTGAATGCCATCTCGATGGAAAACCGGATTTCCGTCCCAGAGAATTATAGAATCTTCCAAATAAAGTTGCCCAACCAGCTTTAAAAGTAAATATTTTAAAAAATAAACTGGGATGAGAAATACGAAGCATACATACAATACACGTTTTATGGTTTCATAATATTAATACTCATGTAACGATCATTAAAATCTTCAAATTCATACATGTGGCTTTTTCTGCAACATTTCATAGTAATACTGCAAGAACTTAGCTGCAACGTTGTCGGCTTCTTCAACGCATTTTTTCATGTCCTGAAAATTTACAGGCAAAATTTAAGTTATTATTTAACTTTGTTTTTCATAAGACAATAAAACTTCAACAAATATCAAATTCAAAACTTATCCTCGGATTAGTGCGAATGTACCTTGTTGTCAGTTGGTATCTCATTTTCATCACAACACTCCATTGTTGGGAAAGGAACAACAATTATCCTATGATTATTTTCAAAAAGTCTCACTGTAACACTCACTATTATCAAGGACTGTTGCTTAATAATTTTAACCTCTATGATGATAAAAATTGGGTTAGATCCTTTTGTATTGCACTGCAATTCTGATACGAATGAATTCAGAACATTCCCGTTGAATTATATTGAAACCAGCGCTTCGTTATTGGTTTTGCTTGTAAAATAAATCAATATCAACAACAGTTAACGTTTGTATTATTATTAAACCACATTGCACCAGTACCACATGATATGGTGTATGTGTATATCTTAAATGCAGTGGGTTTCAAAGCAAACAAATTATTAAACTAAAAATATCAATCTAAAGCAAGAAATTTACTATGGAGGGAGATTTCAAGAAAAACAGATCGGTTTTCGTTTTCATAGGGGTAAACAGAGAACGTATTAAAATGGATTGGTCAAAAATCAAAACAAAACTCAATTTTAGACTGCCTTGCTGCCTCTGCAGGGATTTATAATTTAAACTTTACACTACAGATTTGAGACCTACCATTGAAGATAAAACATTTTTGGTGATTAAAACGAATGAACGGACTAAAATTAAACAAATGCGATATTTGGCTACACATTTATGGATGATATGCATATTATACTGCAAACTTGCAGTGCAAAGTATTTTTTAATGCTCAAGCTCATTGTAATAAAAAAAATTAGTACGTTGGTTTTGAATGTCGTTCATAACACCATACTTCATCCAACAACATGGAATATATTGGCTATCACAGTTCACACAATCAGCGTATTCATTAAAATATAGCTACTTTTTACAAGCAAGACAACGTAGACGTAGACTATACAGTATTTACAAAGGATTTACACGTCCAGTCCAGCTAGCGTTCTATAGTTTGATAAAATAAGATCTTAGAATGTCACAGTCACTACTCAAACTTACACATACATATTAGATGTTTAAAAATATACATACGGAATGTGTAAGAAATTGCAACTGTGGAAGTATTTGAGTGATGACAACTATTTCCCTTTCATAATATTATGCATGATTTTGAATAAAGTACATTCGATGTTTTTTATAAATGTCAGAATTTCATTAACACAAAGTAAATATATTTCGTTTAGTCTTTAACTATCCATTTTTTAAACTTAATTTTAATTTTAAGAAGAAGTATCATTTATGAGTAAATTGTTTTTCAACGTACTACCATATCATTCAACAGAACAAAAATGTCAAATATTTGAAAGTAATAGTAGCAAAGTGACGAAGTAATCACTTTGATGTTTAAAAATATACGTACGGAATGTGTAAGAAATTGCAACTGTGGAAGTATTTGAGTGTTGACAACTATTTCCCTTTCATAATATTATGCATGATTTTGAATAAAGTACATTCGATGTTTTTTATCAATGTCAGAATTTTATTAACACAAAGTATATTTCGTTCAGTCTTTAACTATAGTCCATTTTTTAAACTTAATTTTAATTTTAAGAAGAAGTATCATTTATGAGTAAATTGTTTTTCAACGTTACTACCATATCATTCAACAGAACAAAAATGTCAAATATTTGAAAGTAATAGTAGCAAAGTGACGAAGTAATCACTTGATTTGTGTGCAACATTCCCTCCAATTCCGCTGGGAATCGATTAGTGAAAACAGAACTTTAAAATTCCTAACCGTTCCTGAGTTACCACCGAGGGATCTTTTTTGAAAACCTGTGGGCGCCACATGGCTTCACCTGGAAACTCCAAAACCATTCCAAGGAAAGTCTAAGGGATGAGGGATCGATTGGCGGATTCAGAATTTCAAAATTCGAAACCGTTTTCGAGTTATCGTCTGGGTGGAGAGACGGACGTTCATTGTAAAGTAAGTAAGCGACCACGTCACTTAATAATGGTTTGTAGTGAGTAAAACGTAGTGATGTTCTGTTTTGTCTATTCAGCACAGTTAGCACTTAGCACAGGAAATCAACATCCATTAAAACAAAACATTAAAATGAAGAATTCCGAAAGCCGTTTATCTAGACGACGAGTATCAAAACATTATTACTATGCACCTAATATCTTCTTAAATGAATCCTACATGCATACGT
>JAHZNB010002390.1:0-19223 GCA_027744295.1 Callyntrura guangdongensis | reverse complement strand
ATGACCATGCCATGTTCACGATACGATGATGATTTTTCTCATCATTTTTTTCTTCTTTTACAAACACTTTTCTCGATGGTCGGCGTTATATGGGATACTATTTCTGTAAGACGGCGGTACAGTATGTGTGCATGTAACGTAAGCCTAATGAAAGCGCAAGTATTGACAGAAAAAGTACAGAGACTCCTACAACTGCAGGGCTGTCATATGTTACCTACCACCACCACCAGCATCATTGACTGGCTTTATACTTTGTGCTTGTTCATGCTGCCTGGTTGTTTGTGTTTCTTCTTCATGTACTGGGTTATTATTATTATTGTCCTTTTTTGTCAGTAAAATTCTCTTTCTTTAGGCGATTGCTTGTTTCTTGGTGAATGAAAAACGTTCATTTTATTGTTAAAAGAGTGAAGTGGTCTTCTTGCAATGTTTTTGTTAGGCTGTAAATGCTTCAACGTGTAAAAGTACGCAGCTAAAGAGGACATGTATGCATGTGTGTTTTTTCAGTGTTTTGCCGTTGTGTCTGCTTAAAAATAATGTGGGGAAAATGGGGGGAAATGTTTGTTTTTTCGTTTGAATATGGAGAGAGGGTGATGGGATGTTTTATTAGGTGATGGTGACACACAGACATGGAGCAAAGGCAAAGAGAGAAGAAAGATAGGTGGTGGTGGGGGAGGACGATCGTCTGTATTCTGGATTTCTTGACTGTTGGTCTGTCTGTGTGTCGGGCGTCGGGATCGAGGAGAGGGAACGAAACGAGAAGAGAAATGCAAACAAGAGGACTCTTTGTTGTTGTTATGTTAAGTGTACAATGTATGTCGTCGTAAATGTAGCGTCATATTGTACTAGAGATTCAATACGAATTCAATTTTTCGTTAATCGTTTGGAGATGTAAAAACTTTAACTGTATCCATCTGCATACGATACAAAAGCGTTTGGTTGGTTGAACACCAAAAAGTTTATTTCTTAAGGGCCCCTACGAACTTTCGACTTTCCTTTTACCATTATACGGTACAATGATTCGGTCGGGTGATAACGAACAAGTAAACTTTTGGAATGCAGCAGCGGAAAAAAAGTTTTTTTTAAATTGTTGAGGCTTGCAGGGTCTAGTTTTTAAACTACCACAGGAATGCTTGAAAACCACGGGTACTACAATACAAACGTTAATACGGTATTTTTGACTGTACTTTGAATAAATGTCTTCGGGCAGTAAAATGGACTGGTCTATCCACTAAAAGAGGGCTTTACTCAGAACTGCCCTTATCGAGAAACATGTCTAATAAAATGAAAGGGTCTCATAAAAATTTGTGCATCTTTTCTCCCTCTAGTGCCACTTGCTTGTGCATGTGATAAAGATAATGATTCTTAAGTTGTTAGTGTTGATAAGTAAGCGACTGTGAAAACTGAACAGGGAGTCAGAAAATAACAGGTGGACCCTGGTTATCGACCACAGCCTTCACAAAAGGGTTCTTTTGACACATGCTCACACGCTACTAGTATTCATCATCGTCCGTCTGGTGGGGTAATAAAAAGCAAAAGTGTGTATCACCTTTGCAGGTACAGTTTGTATGGGTGCATGATGTTGTGTGTGTGTGTCTGGAATATAGTCCACACGGGTTCTCTGCATATAAATTAGATTTTTCCTGTAACAAAAACAAAATGAATCATCTCCATCGTCTTCGTCGTCATCACCATCATCCTTCTGCTGCTGCTGTTTTGAGTTAAGTTTCGAGAAATTTATTATGCATTAAAAATTTTATGCGTGAGTATAGATATTTTTGCAAAGCGTACATTATAAATATGTAGGTAACATTTTCGAAGCATATTTTCAGTTTTCATCTGAAAGGGAACTGCTACCCCACGCCATCATCATAAGGAATCGCTTTTCCCCTAAACTAAACCAAGACGGATTGAATTAGGCTTTAATATTTTAGCCATCGAGGATTTTTTTGGACATTTACTTATACCTATATTACAAATGCGTATATAATTTTTGCACGTAATACAAAGAGGAAAATGAGAATAGAACAGGCTGCACAACAATAAGTTTCAGTTTTCATCTGAAAGGGAACTGCTACCCCACGCCATCATCATAAGGAATCGCTTTTACCCTAAACTAAACCAAGACGGATTGAATTAGGCTTTAATATTTTAGCCATCCAGGATTTTTTTGGACATTTACTTATACCTATATTACAAATGCGGATATAATTTTTGCATGTAATACAAAGAGGAAAATGAGAATAGAACAGGCTGCACAACAATAAGATTACACATGTGTAGACCTAAGCATAAAGTAGCAGTAGTAGTAGTTAAAAAAGGGGATTTAGTATCTGCTCGTCAGCTCTTTCGTGTTGCCCTGTAGTGGCAACGTTTTGAATATCCGCTGTTGTACTCGTTTTCCCTGTCGGCCTCTTTTTCCTTTTCTTCCACTTGCCTCTACAAATTTTTGGAGCGCTGTTTGTACAAAAAATTGACGGGGAAAAAGTGAAAGGGCTTACGACAGGCATATTTATATTGTTTTTGAAAGATTTATTCTTTGCTCCAATATTTGCCATCGCCGTCCTTCTCATCATCATAATAATAACATTAGTATTATCATCCAGCCAGGTTTTCTCGAATAACAGTTCATATTATTATACTTTACTACCATTATGGGAGTGTTGGTATAACCCCATATTGTATTGTGTTTTCGCCAATTTCCTTTTCAACCGTGTGTATGTTTACACACATGAACATTTTGGTACTCTAAAAAAATCTAATGGCATGTTACCACTTACTTACCTATACCCGTCTATAAACATTTCCATACAATATGTACGAACTCATCGTTCTTTGCTCCAATATTTGCCATCGCCGTCCTTCTCATCATCATAATAATAACATTAGTATTATCATCCAGCCAGGTTTTCTGGAATAACAGTTCATATTATTATACTTTACTACCATTATGGGCGTGTTGGTATAACCCCATATTGTATTGTGTTTTCGCCAATTTCCTTTTCAACCGTGTGTATGTTTACATTTTGGTACTCTAAAAAAATCTAATGGCATGTTACCACTTACTTACCTATACCCGTCTATAAACATTTCCATACAATATGTACGAACTCATCGTAGCTGGCAATAAAGCACATACTCTTACTCATACAGTATTCCCAAGCATAAACCAAACCAAATAACCATCCCATTTGCTGTACATTCATTTTCTTGCAAACACTTAAAGTACGCCGCCTTCCACATTTCTGCATTCAATAATGTGCGGAGAGAGAGACACTATTAGGCCGCTACTGTTGGAAAGTAGTGTGGTTTAACCAGAGAAGAGAGAGAAGCTCATATAATATGATAATTAAGGGTCTCTTTTGAATGGGAGATTTATTGATTTTGCAAATTTCATTTGCATAGTAGAACAGAACGTGGACTGTGGAGTAATAGGAGTACTATGGCCGTTGTGCCACCAGTAATAAGAATAATAGTTGTAGTAGCTGGAGAAGAGGAGGAAATTTTCTAAAAGAAGGCACACATATAGCAGAGCCACATCACTAGTACCAGAGGAATGAAGAAAGGAGAAGGCGAGATATTTATTCGCTTCTTTTGAAACATTGTGTTACTCTTTTCTTTCTTGTATGCATATTATGTGTATGTGTGTGGTGGTTCTACTGGTGGTGGTGACGTTGCAATGGTGGCGATAGTTCTAAAGTTTGATGCTGATATGCTTATATGCACTTAGACTTGCATGTGTGTTACAGAAGGCCAGGACAAAAAAAACACTCACAAGAGCTCCTGGAGCAGTGAACCTTATTCTCTCTCTCTATCGTTGTAAAGTTTATGTAAAACCAGCATGATTTTGATTGTACTCTCTTGTTGGAAAGCATGCCCATAATATAGGAAACTACACAAATAGCAATGCTTGTTATACATTGTTATTATAAAAAGTGTAATAAGCAAACGCACATACACACATTCCCATTCCCATACAAGACACAAAGCTTCTGCTCCACTTCTTGATTCGGATTTTTCTTTTGTGTGGCAGAAACAGTAGTAGTCGTCGTTGTAATGGTATCAGGATAGAGCGGAAACAAACCGACTAAAGCCATACAAGCATACTTTTAGCGACGGTGGTGGTGATGCTGAACGCAGAGTTATGGATGATGATAAGGATGAGGAAGAAACAATATTTTGTATGCTCTCATGTTCCCTCATCTGCTTCTCACATCTCATATTATGCTAGTTTCTCTCGGTGTGATGTGTAGTTAGTTGAAGCAGCAGCAGAAACACAACGCGGCCCGTTTCGAATTCAGCTGAGACTTGGATGAAAATTTAGGCCAACAACAACGACGACCGAGGCAGACTTGCATCGCAAGATATTATGTATTTTGTGTAATATTATATGGTATCCACATAATCCTGAAATTCATGGAGGCAAGTTTTTCTAGTTAGTTAACTCGGATTTTGAGCATGCAATAATGGCATTGTTGAACAAGGAATGAAGGCGCATAGCATACTGTTAAAAAGTTATGTATGTAGACAATATTTGCTTGTTTGTAGATCGATGTAATGTTATGAATGTGAGTTTCATTACCATATTAGGATGATTATGATGAAGGAGCCTGGAATCATTGTCATCATCATCGTGAGTGTTCTTCATCTGTACGGGCAGCCTACTTACACGTAATATTTTACTCGTTACAGTTTATTTGAAAAACTAGTAGTGGCAAACAAGCCTTATAAAGTCGTTAGGCACATGCTTCATCATCATCATTCATATGGCGTTTACAAGCGTAACTTATTGCTTTATTGCATAAAAACGAGCCACCACCGCCATAGCCATAACACCGCTGCGCGCTGCGTTGGTGGTGGTTTCATTTACACTTTGGCTAGAAAGCTTGTTTAAAGTTTCTTGGGAAATTTTCAATCCAAAATCCCAACTGTTGGTTGCTGTTTATTCTGCTGTTGGTAAACTAATCAGATCTTAGACTCAAGCCGATGTGCGGCAGTCGCATCCTTCTTAAGCTGTAAAAAGTCGTAGTTTTGAAATGCTTGTGACTGCCCGTAACATAAATGTATCGAAAGTATTTACGAGAATGATATGCGGTGATGAATAAAAAGCGGATGCGTGTGACATGAGAACGTAAAGAAATGTCATAACGAAAATATTTTTATGTGTACAATGAGACAAGTTGCATTTTATAACGTATACACTCTGCCTGATGCAAGAGAAGGCAAAAATTGAACAAAAAATATCGAGCTTCTTAAAAGACGTCGAAAAAATGCAATGCAGTTTGGTAAGTAAGCGTTTATCTGGTTATCGATCTTATACACCACGCCGTGCAAACGGTTTTGCATGCGTTGTGTTTGTGTTCTGCTTTCTTGTGCCTCTTTTCCTTTTTTTCTATGAATTGAATATCTATACTTTTCTACAACGTCATACACCTACGATTATACACACATGGTAAGCTTGTGTGTCACTCTATTGGTCGTTCTTGATAGCACAGGAGATATCGTCGTCGTTGTCTCTTGAAGGAAAGCAAAAAAAAATGCCATTATGCCACAGGGCAAAAAGGTGGTGGTAGCGGTGACATGGCGGGGTGTCATGTGATATCTCATCTCTTGATATACACTCGTCTTATATGACTTAAATGTACATTGTGTCACTAGTCACACTATCTTATCCACCACCAGAAGCATCTACTTCATTCTTTTTATTGATTTGAATTGATCGTCCTCTTCATTTTTGCATTTCTACTTCTCGCAGTCATGCAAATCGTACAACACTTGGCTCATAGTCATTCCCGGGCGGTATCTCCTCTTCATCATGTTATTTTCTTTGCGTGCGAGACTCGACGACACAAGATCAAGAGGAGACGAGAACAAAATGTGTGACATTCATGCACACACATATAATTTTACCCTACCCAGATAACTCCAAGGTTTACTTGATTATCAAAATATCGGAATGTATAGGTATGTATGAATGTATAAAAATGGTGACACTACCGCACCGTAATAGTAGTAGAGTATCTGGTAAAGGTTACACTGCTTTCTTTGTTTTAACATCAACATATATTATGCATGTTTATTTAATCCTGTATTGGCTTTTACAGCTCGTGAGAAACACTATTTTTCTCGGCCGCCGCGTTACTTGAATAACCATGTCATGCACAGAAAAAAAACGAAAAAAGAAGGAACATGGTCAATCGTTTCCCTACTTTCACAGACGAACACAGTGACTGAAGAAGACGACAAAAATTGACCACAACAACAGGAAAAGGGGCAATGAGGATAATATAGAGAGACACGGGAATAAAAAAGCTTGGGAAAAGGAGTAGTAAAGTAGCCCTGGGTAATGCAGCTTTATTGCAAATGACTTTGTGTGTCTGTGTAAGAAACGAAATGCATTTCATTTTTATTGTAAAATATTGCATAAACACATCTTCTAATATGTGAACGAGCAGCTTGTTTTCTAATAAAAAAAATAAAGTGTATACCATGTATTGGGATTAGAGTGTAATCTTGTGCAATGTCAATGCAGTCAGCAGTGTATATAGGCACTTATCCAAATAAATAGAGAGCAGAGCAGTCTCTCTCTCTCTCGCTGTCTCTCAAGCCTTTTTTTCTCACCCCTGCCTTAGTCGAGCCATCTGTGACTTGTTCGTGGTCTGTCTTTTATATTTTTTGTGGCTAGCTCCTAAAGAGGTTTCTTCTTGAGCTTTTTCTTAAGAAGGAAACTCTCCGTATTGCATATTGCTGTATTGTATTATTGTGTAATAATGAATTAAGAAAAAATAAAATGCAATTGCTTCGCCGTGTCTTCTCCTGCTGCTGCTCATATTATGTTTGCTTACAGTACATATATCTCGGGGATATCTACATTCATGTTATATCGGTTGTTCTACGGCTGGTTTTTGTTTGTTTGTTGTGTTCCCTGTAACATTTATTTCTTAAGTCATACTTATTTACTGCAATCCCCTTCTGCAATAATCTTTCTCGTTCGCTTCTCCAATAATAATAGCATCACCACTCGTAGTAGTAGTTTTGTCCTTTATGTTTTGTATTTAAGCTTCTTGGTCGTTCGTCGTTGTTGTTGCTCCTGCTCGTTGACTCTTTTGGTCTTTTTTTTCAGTTTTGTCGCTGCGCTTGCTTGCACTGTCTTCTTTGTAGAACATAACACAAAACTACTTCCCTTGAACTCTCGTCTTTTCTTATTTTTTGTGACTTGAACCGGTTTTAGAAAGGAAGAGTCAGCAGGTTTTCAGACTTGTTATTTTCCCTCTTCCTTACTGTTCTTACTACCGCTGCTGCTACCAGTTTCCAATACTAATACTACTACCACCACCACTACTACTGCTACCCAACTACTTAAGCTGGATAATATGTAATCAAATAATAGTGTGTGTAGGAAAATATATTGTATGTGTGCATTTTTGTGCACCGACACCAACACCATTGCCAACCACTTACTTAACTTTTTTATCTGTATTTTCTCGTAAGTAAAAAACATGAGGATATGCATGTGTCACGTATTTCTTCCTTACAAAATTTTTATTCTTTCATTTGCAGGATAAAATGATGGGTCCACTTATTGTATATAGAATAGGGGTGAGAGAGCGGGGTGAAGATAGTAAGCACAAGACCTTTATAAAGTGAGCATTTGTTACCTGTCGTGTCTGCGTCTTTTTATAAGGATGAACTTTACTCTCCCTCCNGCGTCTTTTTATAAGGATGAACTTTACTCTCCCTCCTGTTACCTGTTTATTAAGGATTATACATATATCGTGGTCAGTGTGAGAGATATGTATCAGTTGTGTAGTGTAGTCATCATCTAGTCGTCGTCATATTGCCAGGTTGAATTTTATGGGGGTATGCGTTATACTATCAGAGTCATTATTATGCTGCTCCGCTGCTCGGTACAATCATTATACGTGTACGATGATGGTAGTCATCATTGTTGTGATTTTCATTTCATTTTAAAATGTATTAAAAAATAAGGTAAGACGACGAAAGGAAGTAGTGTGTATGGCAGGGTCGTCATAAAGGAACAAACCCATTTCAAGTTAAGTGAGCTACCATATAAATATGTAATGATAGAGATAACTACTGTTGTTTAGTAGTGGTGAAGTTAGTATTTCTTGTAAAAAGTTGATACTCACGTATTGCGTCCACGAACGCAAACGTTGTTAAGTATAATGCTTAATTAGTTTTTTTTCTCTGATTTCCTGTTCATCCAGAAAAAAACAACGAACGACTGACGTGGGAGGAAGTCTGGCAGCGGCAGCAGGAGCAACAACAGAAAAACCTGACTTGTTGACTCTTGATGTTTTAAGAAGACGGAGATTAGAAGCGAGAGGGACTGTTAAGTAGACGATGAGATTGTAGGCTTTGATATCAAAAATGAGTTTTCTTCAAAGTTTAACCTCAATTCGTTGAGGTTATTAAAGGATGGGCAAATAAAGTTTTGGCTTGTCCTGAAATTTTTCTTTTAGCTTTTTAGATCAGTCATTCCTTTTGTTTTTAAATCAGAACTTTTACAGGGACAAGTGGAGACGACGAACAAGCTTATACGATATTTTTACTTATGAAAATCCACATATATTCACAAATCTTTTTTAACAAATTCAGTTGTTTTGTAAGATTGCAGCTTTAGCTAATTATTTGTAATAAGCAGTTTATTTAGAAATATTATCAATCGACAGGTCACGATCACGACTGTCAAAGTCAATTGGTTTCTCTAAACTGTTGAGAGTTCATGGATTCTATGAATTAACGTGTATTGCGCAACAAGCTGTAAATGTACTATCATTGTAGTATTGTACCTACTTGACTTACAAAAATAACTTGGCGTGCTAAAATCGATCTTGTTACACAGTGCACTCTCCATAGTTGACTCTTTACTCTACCTTTACTATAATAAGTACTTGTGTATGTCCATTTGCACCCGATAATAATACCTCATTACATCCTTTCGTTCTCTACCTTTGTCTCCCGCTTTAACGGTGAAAACCGTGCCTTTCTTTCAGACATGCTATACAGTTTCTCGAAAGAGTTTAGCTGGAAAACACTATCGTCCTTTTTACAGAGATGCACCTTTACTACACTAATTTAGGCAAAAAGTAGGTATTAAATTCACGCTACCTTTTCTCACTACTTATTTAAATGGAAGAAAAAAAGTAATGTAGGCATTAATTTCGCTAATTGCATGGTGTTGTCGGTTGCATGATTGTCTGGTTCATCGTCATCATCTCGTGCATACGCATAATAACAATGCCGAGAAAATGTACTTTTTATCCCTTTTGATCTTGTCCTTGTAAAATTGTAATTGTGCGGCAACCCTTCTCGACACACACTCACAAAATAGCAAAGCTCCTACGATGGTCACTCTCACTTACTGCTTGCTACACGATGCTTTTTGCCGTCATAATAATAACAAGATAACTTAGAACAGTAAAGCAGGATGACGACGGAGATGGAAACAAACGAGCCGACGATAACTTTTTGGTCACAATGCGTAAATTTCGTGTCCATTTTAGGTAAAATCCGTTTTTTCTCTATTCGTCTTTCCCTCTCGCGCAGCAGACTTTGCATTATTAGAATACATTAGGGAGTATTTAAACATGTACACATGTAATTGCCCATTAAATGTTGCATGTATAACAATGTACACACATTATTATTATAACAACCTATTCAACATATTATTATTATACCTATGCGCTTGCTGATATCTACAAATCTTGGCACAATGTACATACACTGTTTCAACTTACACGTAACATTTTATCGTAGCAGTGCTGCCGTAAATCCCATCATGATAAAAAAGGGGAGAAAGAGAAGAAAAAATCTGCGTGACTTTAACCATATTTGTAACAACACACTCGGCAGACTCGGCTTAATAATGAGTAATCCGGCTCAAGCGCTCTTTCAAAATGCATTTTTCTGTTTTTTTCAGTCGAGTAATAAAATGCGATGACATTTATTTGCTTTTACGACTGCTGATGCTATTCATTCTGCTTGTAGCAATAACCATTACACTAATAAGTAAAATGACAAGCGTGCCAAAAAAATGTTGGGTGATGGAGACACACGTTCAGGTAAAAAAACTAAGTCTCCTCTACTGCTGCAACAACGACAGTAACCGTTCAACTGACCAAGTGTCATTTTCAAATGACACGTTTTTTTGTAAACATTTCGGGGTTTTCTCTCTTCATGTTACTGTATTTCTACGTAGGTACAGATACGCGTGTCTACACGTTGTAACTCCGACAAAAAGACCACGACCAGTTATTATATTTTATCCCCCTCCCCCAGAAAAAATCTGATTTCTCTTGGTGCTACCGCTGTGATTCCACATGCTTTACTTAAATGAGAGCCTTTTGCATATTTAACCATGCTAATTTCTTTCGCTCAAATTCGGCACTATTCTGATAAGGCGACATCAGTTAGGAAAACACACACAAATAAACATAAAATATAATGACGGACTTTTTGTGTTGGTGGCCATGTGCTAGAAGATTTTTTCCATTGTTCTCTTGTTGCCGAGCGAGGTTGTTTCAGCTGATTTGCTGTTTTATTATGCTTAACTTAATGTGAAATTATTGCAACAACAATACAACCAAACCAAGTCATTTTTGTCATTACGTAAAAGACATGATCGTTTTTAGGCATATCTTATATAACCGCTGGTAGTATGGTGGTGTGATAATCCATGTTCGTGTACCTGCAATTACAGTGTATAATAGAAAGTTAAAGCAATAATAAGGATAACCAGGGATGGACTTTGTTGACATTGTTTACCTATACCATATACCTACTAAAACCGCTTGCGCGTTTGTTGTTGTTGACGCTGCTTATAAAATTGAATGAATGGAAATTGTCTTTGTCTGACTTGCTCGTCAGGAGTCGTTTGGATTTATCTTTTGAACTCTCTAGTGTGTCATTTTCTCCTTTTTGTTGTGGTTTCTTGATTTCGTTCTCATCTCTCTCTCTCTCTCTCTCTCACTCTAGTTTGAAAGGAACATCATTACCAAATTCAGACAGTTTAGGTGACAGGTCAATCACCATTCACAAAAGGAACAACAGCACACACACACACAGCAGCAAAATAACAATACAGGAGACATCATACAACCACAAAACAATTCCATTTTTCTCCTCTTTTCCTTTTGGCAAGCCTCAGAGGTAATAAAGTGCAATCATAAAAGCATAAATACACGGTAAAATACACGAGTAGCTCATGTGTGAGTGAGTCAGTGGAATACAAAAAAAAATATGCATAATAAACATAAACATTACTTGTGTGGAGTGTTGTGTGAGTGTTGTACCTACGAGGAGTCGGTGGTAAGAGTAGTAATGGTATATAAGGTGGTGATATTTGTGCTCTGGCAGCTCTCAGCTTTTTGGGACTTGTTACTTTGGGATTGGGACAAAACAACGAAGATTATTTCCTTTTCTTTCTTTTTGTGACAAATGAAATGGAAGGTAGGAGAACGACAAGAGATTCGTTATTTTATTGCGTAACACTACAACAACAGCAACAGAGACACCGAGTTAAAGAAAAAGAGAAGCCGACCTTTTTTTCTGCTCATGATGATCATGTATGGATTGTGAATGGTGATGATGATCATGTTAAGTGTTTTGTTGTTATAATCGTTCTTGTTTTGTACTGTTCTGTTTTGTAATTTTTTTGGTGTGGAGAGAGACTACGTAGCACTTGTGGCCGTGCCGTGGTAGACAGGCAGCAGCAGGATTGTCATACGCAATTTGGCTTTTTGAACACATTCTCAGCACAAACGACTTTTATGACGGTTCAGCTCGTTGAAGAGCTCTTGCTCTTTTCAAAAATGGAAACAAGACGACAAAACCACTTGACTTTCAGGAAAAATAATAAATTGTTGGCGTTTTTGGAGTTTGGAAAAATGTTGTAAATGGAAGAGAGTGAAACGTCGAGTATGTCAGTGTTATGAAATAATCTAAATTATGGCTTTTCCGCCGGTACTTTTAACGCACAGTGTGTAGCAGAAGCAATTAATAATTTGGGTTTCACAATACCAACGACGCACACTCACTATTTCAGTTATCTGAACAGGAAGGGCTGGGATGTGAGTAGAAACAAGACGATTGCTGTTAATTTCAATTATGCCTTTACAACTTCGTGATAATTAGAGCCTTTTAGCTGTTTGTTACACATTTTTTATTATATTATTTCGACCAACCAGTAACTTGCCGATTCAACTTGTCATCATTCTATACAATTCTCTTAAAGACACGTATGAAGAATGCACTGACTACCAATTCAAAATTTAATTGCACATTACGCCTCACACAGCTACCAAATGCCGGTGTAGCACTTGCCTTGCCCTGACGTGTCGTGATCTACTTTTGACTTTTGTTCTTGTGCACTTGGGGAGTGTACTTGGTAAGCATGCTGCGTTGATCGTGTTCTCACTAAACAAATGAGTGTAGGTGGAGAAGCTTTCGTTGATGTTACTTTAGATGTAGATATATAATATTTTTCGATATTGCCGTAAGTTTTGTATGGTCCTCCTCGCCTTGTCGACTGAATTTAGACGAGAGTGACAGTTGAAAGCCAAAAAGGGAAGTTGTTCCTAGGTAGAGAGTAAAGAGATGCCTTTGCAAATGCGTACAATGTGCATTTCATTTTATTATGCGTTGCATGTGTATTCTTTGTCTGAAAACACTAATTCCTTGGGCGACAGAACAAATTAACGCGTCATCTTCCTCAGAGTTCATCTTCCCTTCATGACGTTGTGCGTGGAAATGTAAGGAGCGGATCCTTGTTTTAACTTTAGCGCTATGTAGCGTTGTTAGGCTTTGTAACAGATTGATTAGTGGTGAGAAGATGTCGTCTATGTGGAGGTAGCGAGAACCTGCAGGAGTTGCATGCAGAGGTTGTCCACTTGTCAGTCGAACATGACTTTTTTCCTAAAATTTGGAGACTGCAGCTATCATCACCGCCGTGAAATATTGGATAAATGATGCATTACTGTACTGAATAATGAAAGTGACTTGACTATCTTGATGCGTGGGTGAATCTTCCGTAAATGCAATTCACAACTTCTGCCAGTTTACTAATTAAATTATCCAACTATGAACCTGCTCATTGTTTTGAATATGTAATTTCTTATAAATTAAAAGCACGTACCTATTTTCAACCCTCCAACTTTGACTCTAAAATATATTATTTCGCAGTAAAAACCAACATTTTACTCCAAACCCACAATCTCCCCTACTCTTTTGCATCTCGTTCGCCCCTTCCCTTCCTTATCACCTCCAACATTGTAAGTAAACTCGGTGTATGTTCACATTTTCAAAGCTCTTATCTCTCTCTTCCTCTCTCTCCGGTAGCAGTAAAAGGACATATTATACGACGACGGTGGTGTTTGTCACGTTGTTATAACGGCTTAATATTTCTGCGCTTTTCTACATTTCAACCAGAGAGAAGTTGTCGTAAATACCAAATATTCCACCCTCTCTCCCTGTCGTGAAGATTTAAGACGGTAACGTTGGGGGTAAAAACTCTATTGGACTTAAGGTTAACGTGTCGTTTATTGTCACATCTGGTTCCCATCCGTTTCTTCTCCACTCGAGAAATTCGAAACCGTTTCTATTTCTTCGTCTTCAAATAAAAAAAGAAAACAACATTTTCTTATTTTTCGTCCCTTCCCTTCTTATCTGTTTATAGCCCTCTCTCTACGACTTTTTTCTCTCCTTTGCGCGCGTAGACAAGTTACTTAACTGGAAATTATTATGATGTTGTACGTTGTTACACGGGAACGTAGTAAAGCACAATAATATACTTAAGTGGATTTCTTGGTTATTTCCCTTTTTTCTTGAAGAAGGACAACTTTATAGTGTACCTTGTGCAGAGGGTTGTCGTCCTTATTGGGGTTAGTATTTTGTTGCTACTTACTCCGCACACATCTCTTCTCTTCGTATTTTGCTGCTGTTATTGAGGGGGTGATTCTGCTGATGTTGTTGGTAGTGGGGAGTAACAGTCTGTTAAAAAAGAATTTTGACTTGTGGGGTACGGTTCCATGTCATCAGCTTGAGTGCCTCTCTGGTCGTTCTGCTCTTTTCTCCTTCTTTGCCGCTGCTATGCATGGCTAGTTGGCTTATTACTGCTCCTATAATAAAATGTACTCGTATTTCTTTTTTCTTCTTCATCGAGCGAGTTAGTCACAGTGACGAGGACGGCAACGGTGGTGTGGTGTCGAGGACAGGGACAGGGAAGTGTGTGGTTAGCTTGGAAAGTGATGTTGATACTAGTGGTTTTACACCAGGACGACACCACCGATAAAAATTCAGCTAGCCTTGTAGCATGACGTACATTTTTTTGCTGTCGTCATTGTATTTAACGGATAAGTGGATAATATTTGTCCTAGTCCTCTTACTTTTTAAGCTGGTGGTATGAGTATGTAGACACATGTGTTGTACAGTTGCCAACTCCCCGACTTATTGTTTTTTGTTTCAAACGAGAATTAACATAATTATTCTCGTTCTTATAATCTCTTCTTTTTGTGGGGTTACTTGCTTGCTGCTTGGTTGTTTGGGTATGGCAGGAACATGTTTACTTTTCCATGTAATCAGTAGCCAGCAACAGCACATCACCACCACACCACTCCACCACCATCAGAGTCAAGTTGACAATAATTGCCTGAATATGATGGATTGCCTCAATAATTCACCTTTTCCCTTTCCTCCGCTCGAGTGTAGGTAGCCCAGTGGGCTGCTGCTAACTTTACCAGTGGCGGTGGTGGTAGAAGAAGTAGTAGAAGTAGCTCACGAAGGAGCTGTGGCAGAAGAAGGAAAAAAACGTGCGAACGTGCGTGCAAATGAGCGTGCTGTATTGTATTCTCCCAAGTTTGCAAATCTGCCGTGCTACACCTTTTCCACTCCAGTTGGTCGGGTACGCCGCAGCATTTACCACAAAAGTTGCCAAAAAGTTTATCAATTTATGCTACTTACCATATACCACCTACCCGCTCGACCTGCCATGATTTTGTAATTATTCACCTGTGAGCATGTATTGTTCTCTGCCAAGCAAGTTACAAATGGAAACAACCTATAAATATTTCGCGCTGTGTGTGAACTGTCGCAATTTATAATTCGTTGCTAATTTAGTCGTTCGTTGTCATATTTTATTTTATGCTATCAAATTTCCTACCCTATACTCACCACAAAGCAAGCGGCTTTTTTATCTCAATTTCGCAGCCCTACCAGCGCACGATTTTTACCGGGGAAATACCTTTTTACCGTGCCCACCCTCGAAACATTTTTGGAGTTCTTTCGTAATTCGCCGTCATGTTCAAAGTTATTAACAATAAGTAAGTACCGACATAAGTTAATTTTTTTTATCACAATCAGTGGAGCATGAGCAAGTTTGCTGACGATCGTGGGCATAAATATTGTGAAGAAGCTTTACTTAACAAGTGCGTTGGTACAAAAGTTGAAACTTTCTGTAGGCAGCTGTGTACATGGCTTTCTTTTCTTTATCATCATCACTTCATTATCAACAGTTTTCTTTTTCTCTCCCGGCATGATTACTAAAATGCCTGTTAACAATAAATAGCAAAACAAGTTTGTTATATACTCCCACCGTTTCTTCATCCATTCTTTTCCTTGTTTACGTCGGCGTTGTAGGCACGTGGGCTATCGTAGTGTCAGGTTTCTCCATAATTCATTCTCGGGTGGCAGTGGTGGTGGTAAGTTGGGATACCCAAAATTATTGATATTACTTTCTAAAATTATGAGTCGGATAACAATAATGATGATGATGATGTTGATGATTATATGCTGCTAGTTACAAGGGTCGTTCGTTCTGTAGTTTCAAAGATGAACTTTTCATTCAAAGAAGGTAGGTAAAGAAGGATTTGGGTGTATGTACTTCTCCCCTCTTGTTTCTCCCTTCCACAGAGTTTATTTTAAGATCATTTATCCTCTTTCTTTTTGTGTATCTTCATTGGGAGAATAGGAATAAGCCAAAAAGAGAAAGAAGGAGACGACGAGCAAGAAGAAAAGGGAAAAGTTTTGGTATGGGAAGTCGAGATACTTACTCGGTGCTACATACAACTACACAATTTTCTCTCAATTTTCAAGTTGTTTTGTTGTTGTTGCTGCTGCCACTGCTCCTGTTATTATTATTACACTGGTTTAGCAACTCTACTATTTATTGTCTTTTTCTTGTTTGGCGGTGGTGATGGTGGTGGTGTGGTTTCTACTACTTTTCCTTAGAGTCCTATTGTTCTATTTGTTGGCTCGTATTTGGAGAAAGTTGAATGATAGAGCTGCTGGTTTTATGCAAATAATTGTACGGTGATATCTTATATAGCTACTGTGCTGCTGAAGGAACAAATGATGAGCTATGCTTTACATACCAGGGAAAATATAAAGCTAAAGCCGTGCTTCCTCACGGTGAACTTTTCTCTCAAAACTGTAATCCATTTTGGAGAAAATTATAATACAGCAAACGTACATATAAACTACTTAGCAGACAAAAACATTTCAGTGGGTATGTTATGTTGGAGGATAAAATGCTCCCGGTGGATTGGGCCGCAGAAGAAAGAGAGCCTGGCGGGATGAAGAAAATAATAATAATAATATGTTAGTATAAAAAGTTTATCTCCCGACCACCACCATCCACGGACTTATTCTACCGCACTACTACCTCCCTTCAAAAAAACTTTTTGCTACTGGTATTATGTATGTCAATAGTAAAAATAAAAGATAAGATTGCTTTCTACATGAGTACTTTGAATGTATAGCTGTACACAAGAGAAACTATTGCTTTGGAAGGCTAAAATTGGTACTTGCAGCGTAAAACCTCTTTTCTTTGGATGTTGAATTGGAATTATTCCTATGTTTAAGTCAGGGCCATGGTTGGACCAAGTTTGTATTGTTCCCGGATTTTAAACCCAATGTAAGTCAAGATGTAAAAATAACGCAGATTGGTTTTAAGTTCTTAACCCTACAAATATAACAATGCTGGATGAGGATGTGAAGCATAGGGAAAGGGTGCAAAGTACAGAAAAATGTACACATGGGGCAACCCAATTTATAATATACATATGTACATATGTACGAGTTACTGTATGTGTGCTACGTGTGTGTAAAGTTGGTAATGTGAACTGCTGTAATGTAAATAAATATGCATTACTTTTAGGTTGTCTCCGACCGTGTTGGCCATTTGTATGTGTAGTGGGTAACTACTATATTGATGCTGGAAATGAAAGCGGAGGGTGAACAAAAGGGGAAAGTTTTTCGGATGCTCTTTCAACTTTTCTCTTTTTTAGGTTTCCAATTCTGTAGGATGTTAGGAAGTTTGTGCTTTCATTATTTACCTACTCTTTGAACTGGTAGAGGTAAGTGTAATATTTCGTTTCAATAAGGAAAAGGGCAAGAAATATTTACAACTTTATTTTCAAGTCGTGTTATTACTAACAAAGTGTAGCTGTGTAATAAGTGAACAGAATCTCGTTTCAAGGTATAGGTAACCTTTTTATACTTTATGCAAATCATACAACATTGACAGAGAGACCCATTAAAATTTTACTTGAAGCAATAAAAATTTGTAAAAATGAATCAGAATGTTTAAGTCTGATTTTACAACTTTGATCGGGTCTTTATCCTTCCAAGACATTTTTTTCTCCTCTTCTCTTCCGTTTTACAATAAATATGAAGCAGCAATTTCATTTTTTTTAAAATTTATCCGTCTGCAATGTCTGCATAAACTACCCTTCAAAGAGTTCTCTGTTAAGAGCTACCTTTTTAAAATAAATTAATAATAATTAGCATGTTAATTCAAAAGCTGTGTGATTTGCCAAAAAAACTTATGAACTAGATATGAACAATATTGTGGCTGTAATTGAACTAAAACTCTCCACGTGGCTCTAATGCCTTGATAGTAAACACCAACGCCGAAATATGTTATCAAAACTTGAGGTTAAGACCAATGGCTATAATGGAGTAATGGATATGAATTTTATCATAATGATCAACATGACTTTGCTGCCGTAACCTTCTAAACGTTGCTGTAGCTGTGTGCCTCGTTCAGTTCAAATTACATTAATATTTTCACTTTTATTGGGATAGGATATAGCTAATTCGATTCATTATTCTGGGTTTCCGTCATCAAAGGGGGTACAATCTGCAAACAGTATTGCGTATATACTCTTGGCACAGTCGGACTACTTATAACGATCATGATCAAACGAAAAGCAATGTTAGTGTAATATGCATTGAAATCGTGGAGTATCTCGAAAGAAAACTCGCTACTAGCAATATTGCCAGTACTAAAAGATGCTCAAACTCAAGCTCGACTCAACTTGAGGTCTTACTAGTTTGAGACACGAGTTGAATTTTTACAATCACATACATTCCTAGATTCCTTCCTACTAAGCAGACATACATGTGAACCAACATGACATAAAAATCCCATTCTCCATGTCCTTTTAAAGAAGAAAAGGAGACAGTTGTGCACAGCCAGCAGCACAACACACACGTGATCCGCTATCCATGGTTGTTAAAACGTTGAAAATCATTGAAAATGCACTGCCGAAAACAGCAGCAATGCGTAATATGGCGATCCAAGTTACAAAAATACGTATTTTATGCATTGCACAGATAGGAAAAACAAGAAATAAATGCTGTTTGCTTTGCTTTTTGCCCTCTAAAGTATTTTGGAAACGCATACCACCAAAAAAAATGAATTTTTATGGCAATTTTACATAAAAAGTTGGGTTTGTTTCTCCCGCGCCGTTCCTTGTCGTCGTGTTCTCCCTTTTCTCTATTACTTGCTCATCTTCAACTTTTTTTATGTGCTGATGTTCTTTCCGTTATAAAAATGCAATCCAAAGATTCAAAGTTGTCACATGGAGCAGCACTATAAGAATCGTGTAAAAAAGCAACTTTGTCAAACCATTTTATACGAAGATGACGATCCTCTAGTTTTTGCGTGTTTTTTTTGGATTTTTATTTCTGTATATTTGAACCTCAATTGCTATAATCATTGTGCTTACATTAGGTACCATGAGACACAAAGTTGGAGAAAAAACGACAGTCGTCTGTCTTCTTTTTCCCAACTTTTTCATAAAGTACAGCAAACTGGGAGAGAGAAAAAACTTTTGTGCCGCCACGATAACTAGGTTTACTATTCGTTGGTATTGTCTCAAGTTCAAGTGATTATGCAAGAATAAGTAAAATAAGTGTGGTTT